>JARQOC010000003.1:153202310-153230849 GCA_033576535.1 Allobates femoralis
ATCAGCAATGGCATGTCTGCGTGAGAAAGCTTCTGCATGCATCTCAAGTAGCTGGTACAAGTGGCATCCGAGGATTGCTCTCTTTCCCTCCTGTACACAACACTGACAAATTAGCATAGCATCCCCTAGTTTATCCTTCTAATCGCCCAATGGAGGCCTGGCGGCAGTAAGGGATACGGATCACACACTAATTTGTTCTATTAATGGGCTGGCAAGATTCCGGCTCACGGTGCGGTAATTGGCCGAACTAGTGCTACCGCTCAATGCAGGACGGCACTAAAATACCAACAGGGTCGTACTACTGTGAGCGGAGGAAAGAAAGAAGGCAGTAGGACTGAGAATCCGCATCTTACCGGTGACATCTTACATATTCTCTATTCCCTTACTAAGCATTGCACTATTATTAGTGTGTTGGTGTTATATGGGCATTGTATGGCAGCCTTTAATTGCAGGTACTGTAAAACCTGGCACTGTACTGTATATTACCTGTAGGCAATGCTAATGGCAGAACTATAGGAAACTGTTTGGTAGTGTTGTTTGGCCAATTTATTGCACATTTGTTTGGACACAATACTTGTTGAGTTTGGCTATTTGTTCATTCCATAAATGTAAATCATACAGGCCAAAAGATGATAACTCAAAGGGTAAATAATGGCCGTCATCCAAACCTGTACACAACCTTTCTACTATGGTAATAGACCCTACTAAGTACACTTCAAAGTTTAATTTTCCATATATGACCTTTCAATAAGAAATGTTGGGAAGAGAAACCAAAGTAGAAATGTTCTTATTTGATACAATGTAGCTGGATGACAGAAAGACTTCACTTAGCTTCCAGACAACTGAAAACCTGCTTCTGTTTTATCAACCTGTCAAAGTGTCTTTTGTAGACTGGAAAGTCTTATTGTGAGCAAACAGGATCAAACTCATGCTTCCAGGCAAGTTTGGGGCCCTGGCCTTCTTTTCCCCACTTGGGAGGCATTTCTTTCCTTTTATCTCTGTTTCTCCTTCTAGTTAGGTATCGTTTCTTTATTGCCGGGCATCCCTCAGTGCACTTTGATCACCCCCAACTGACAACTCAGATCATGGAGGCCCTGATTTTCGAGAATGACACAAATCCCTTTTTATCAGCATGCTATAGTTTTTGGGAAACTCCTATATGCTTTACTTCCTGGCAATAAATTATTATTTTTCCATTAAGACAGGGAAAGTATAATTAGAGAACACTATTATAAATCAGATTCTTATCATTAACAAAAAAAATAAAAAATTAATAATGTTAGTGATGTGTTTTCTAATTTTGTTATTTATAGAAAAAAGCTTAATCCTGCCGTTTGTGCTGCGGCCACTGAGCCTCATAATAGACTGACACTTAGGCTACGTGCCCCAATCAGGACATTCTGGACGTATCAAGTTTTCTCTTGCGGAGACGTGAGTGTTCTGTACAGAACGCAGAGGCCATACACACAATCAGGATTCTGGGCACTGTGTTCTCCCGTCAAGAACACTCCCGTCTCAGCAAGAATAAATTGACACTCTAGCTCGGGAAGCCTCCCCGCATGTCAGCTTACACTGCGGAAGAGAAATACAGTGGACATGGGATTCCTATAAATCCATCCACTGTGCCTGTACTACAGAACGCAGCGATAAGACGACAGCGTGTCCAAAATGCTGCTAGTTCTGATCGTGGGCACTCACCGTTAATGTTCTGTAGAAATCACTTCTCAGTAAACTTTTCATTACCATCTATGTAAAGATAACATAGGGTACACCGTTTATAAAAGGCCATGGCCACAGCCTACCTATTCTGCCTCTCAGCATAAGGACTTCACAGATCATAAATCAAATAACCTGATCCAGTCTGTTGTTGTCTGTCCTCCATACATCTGCAACATGGTCTCCTGGTACTCACCTTTATGCAACCTGCGATCCTCTCAAGATCTCCTTCTCTACTCCCTACCTTTTTCTCACAATCGCATACAATACATCTTCCGTGCAATCCCCATACTCTGGAATTCTCTGCCCTAAAGGTGGGGTCACACGCGGCGATCTCGCCCGCGACATCGCCGCAAAGTGACGTCACAGCGATGCCGCGGGCGATATTGCAAGTGCGTCGCGCTGTGTGACAGCGCGACGCAACTGCAAATTATCGCTGGTCGCAGGTTGACAGGTTTATGAACATGTTCATAAACCTGTCAACCTGTGACCAGCGATTAGGCTGGATCGCGCCGTCTGACACTGTTGGCGGCGCGATCCAGCCTATATCGCAGCGTAACTGAGCCATCGCTCGCTGGGCTTAGCCCAGCCCAGCGAGCGATGGCTCCGCCCACATCGCTGCCGCGTCACCGGCAACGTCGTGCCGTGTGACAGCTGGCCTGCGATGTCGGAAGCGAGCGGGCACCTGCGCATCGCTTCCGACATCGCAGGCCAGATCGCCGCGTGTGACCCCACCTTTACATTTAAGACTCTCACCTTCCATGGAAACTTTCAAAAGGAACCTGAAGATCCACCTCTTCCAACAATCCTACAACCTGCAGTGAGTCTCAGTCCACTAAACCCATCCCTTGTAGACTGTGTACCCTCACAGGCAGGGTCCTCTCTCCTCACCTACTGTAATCTTCACCCATCCTTTATAGCAGGGGTGGGCAATTAATTTTGCCATGGGGCCGCATGAGAAATTGGGATGGTTTTAGAGGGCCGGATTAATATAATTAACTCAGTTTTAACCAATACTGTATATATTATACATATGCTATCTTTTCATAAACAAACAGTATGTTAAACAATGCAAAGATTTACACAGCTATCTGCTCTCCACAAACTAAGCACACAGCTTTACCTTTGGCTTCAGTAAATAAATATTTAGAAGTCCATTCCTTGTTAAAAACTCTGCATTCTGCATCAATCTTTCTTTTTTAACGTTAGCCGACATATTTAAGGGCAGGCTTCACACTTACGGATGCCTGCGCAGCGTCTTGCGGACGGCGTCCGCAAGCCGAGCGCAGACACCGCGTGTCCCTATGTTTAACATGGGGACGCATGGTGATGTGCTCGGCTGCGGATTGCCATTCACACCCATTCACTTCCGTGTGTGATTTGTACGCATGGGTATGCTTGCATACAAATCACACATTCTTGTCCGCACCATGAACTCGACATAGGGATGGGCGGTGCTTGTGCTCAGGTTGCGGACACCGTCCGCAAGTGTGAAGCCGGCCTAACTGCTAACCTTGGCTAATTCTTCCGATTGGAGTCCTGATTCTCTACCCGAGGGTCAGAAGAACAGAGAACTAGTAGCTGTTGCAGGGAACAGGGGAGAAAATACGTGGTATATGTGTACCACTCCTGTACTGCTCACAGTTAAGGGATTTTTTCGGCGCTGACCACTCTAAAGAAAGACCCAGACCCTGGCCTGACCTAAACACCCATATCCACTCTACAGACCCTTAATTGTTTTCTTACGGCAACATGGTGCACCACAGTCACTGGTCTGCTCACAGCAGTATAGATCACACCACGCCTCCAAACCCGCCCGTTTTAGCACAGAGTTGGAGGCGTGGTGTGACCTATACTGCTGCGAGCAGACGCCATCAATGGCATCTACGCTGCCGACTCTCACAAAGACTACGCCCCTCTCCCGGTAGCATTCGCCAGAAGTGACTGAAGAGGACGTGGTCTAAGTTCAGCCTCGACCAGTCAGCGCCGGGGGTCTGGTATGTAGGCGGTGCGCTGGAGTGTTTGTGTGGTTTCTGTGCTCGGCCGCTATCGGTAGGAGGTCGGGGTCCACTCCAGTGCAAGGATAAAAGAGCTCACCGCGTCTGCCGGGACTCCTCCAGGTCCTGCTTTCCTCATGATTCATCAGAAAAGCAGGTGAGACGCTGTGAGCTCTTTCATCCTTGCACCGGAGCGTATCCCAACCTCCGCGGGCCGGTCACAGACAGCGGGCGAGTCGGATGCGGGACGCCCCTTGCCCAGGTCTGCTTTATAGACTGTGAGCCCTCACGGACTGGGTCCTCTCTCCTCACCTACTGTATCCTCACCCATCCCTTGTAGACTGTGAGCCCTCACGGGCATGGTCCTCTCTCCTCATCTATTGTATCCTCACCCCTCCCTTGCAGACTGTGAGCCCTTACGGGCATGGTCCTCTCTCTTCACCTACTGTATCCTTACCCATCCCTTGTAGACTGTGAGCCCTTGCGGGCAGGGTCCTTTCTCTTTACCTACTGCATCCTCACCTATCCCTTGTAGACTGTGAGACCTTGTGTGTAGGGTCCTATCCTCGCCTGTACCTGTGTGTGCCTATTATTGTTCATGATTATTGTACTTGTCTATGTATGCCATTTTGACATGTAAAGCTCCATGGAATAAATGGTGCTTCAATAATAAATAATAATAATTTGAATGCTGTAAATGTTTTATCTTAAACGAAGGTCCAGATGTTATATATATACATATATATATATATACACATACATATATGGGTACGTGGTATCTCTCACATTAATTCCTACTCTATCTTTATATCTGGATGACTACAGTAATATGTAAGTTTCCACTAACAGTAAAATGTTAAACTACTGACCATGGTTATCTTCGCTGGGCTTGAGCAAGGTTGAGAGAACAACATGAACCAGCCACTCCAAACATATATTGGGTTATGTAAACTTTATCCCAAATCTGGCTCCAGAGTAAGTTTCCTTTATACAGTCCTTTGTGTCACCCACCAAGCACATTAATATTCAATGTGTCTGAGACAACGCTGGCTACTGTCAAGAGTTTAAATGACCTTTCCCCTGCCACCTCCTCTGTTTCCTGAAGGAATCTCATTCATCTTCATGTGACATATCGGGTCGTAAACAACTCTACATTTTCCTTTTCATCATTGAAATTTTCTATTTCCTAATTTTTGGTGATCAAAATAGTAAAGTTAGGCTGCCTTCACATTTGCAGATGCCTCCGCAGCGTTCTGCGGAGGCATCTGCAAGCCTCTGCATGCAGATCGCAGCCCCTATCTTTATAATGGAGCGCACGGTGTCTGCAGATGCTTGCAGACCGCCGTGCGCTTCCATTGCCCGCCATGAGTGATCTGTGCGCAGGCGGATGCCTGCGCACAAATCACACAGTCTTGTCCGCACCAGGGACGCGACATGTTGCGCACAGATCACTCATGGCGGGCAATGGGAGCGCACGGCGGTCTGCAAGCATCTGCAGACACCGTGTGCTCCATTATAAAGATAGGGGCTGCGGTCTGCATGCAGAGGCTTGCAGATGCCTCCGCAACATACACAGGTCGGATATTTGATGAGTTTGAAAGCCAGAGAAACAATATATAAGGAGGGCACCACAAATATGAGGTGACAAGGACAGACTTATCTAAAGACTTATCTACAAATAACTAGACCAAACATTTTAGTTTGGAATAAAAATTTTATTAAACAATCTGGATGGGTACCATATTAAGGTTCATAAATAAATCAATCAATATAAATATTTCCTAAAACTCCATCGAAATCAGATATTTATTAAACCCATAACTTTAAATAAATAATTTAATTTAAATATTTTAAAAATATAAATCAAACTGATCCACCCACACCCGGGCAATCCTACTTCTAATAAGGTACCCCCAGCAAAGGTAACACAAATAAGACAATACTAGGGAGGGAGGGCGGGGATCCTTCACAGCTGAGGATTTCTGACAGGACCTGTCAGAAACCCTCCTATTTATACCCATTCTCTGACTAAACTAACCAATCAGCTGACCCAGAAAAAGGCGCAAAAATTCCTGACCAATCACTGTCCATTACACCTTTGTGCAGGCTTCGCTGTTGCTATCCTATTCAAGTGATAAAAAATCCTGTCAGCCCCACATTAACCCTTGCTGCCCCGTCTCCTCATACTGGCCCATTCATATTGAATGGAGCCATTCTATTCAGGGAGTATACTGTAATTATACTGAGAAAAATATGAAAAGAAGTATGAACAAAAATGTGTGGAGATCACCAAAATCGTGTTACTTTATTCAATGTTAGACTGTGTTTGGCTGAATGATATAGACTGGCCCACAATGAGGCTGCAGTCCATCCTCGGACACAAATATAAGCAGGTGTAAGGAAAAACATGGACAGCACATCATGGCATCATTGTGCAGTCTGTTGCTGTCCATAATTACCTTGAAATGTACGGTAATTTACACTGATGATCACCATTTATTTTTCTACGCAAGAAAAATGACTGGGGTCTGAATGAGGCCTACATCCTATCGGACAGTGCTGGGCGGCAGCATGGCGACTGCTGACAAATAAGATTGGAAACAGTGCAGACTGGATATGTTCCACCAATGTTGCAGCCACTTGTCCATCTTACCTAAGCTACTTTAGCTATTTAATAAGTACCATAAACAGCGCTCTTGGACAAGTAAAATACCGGTCCTATACTATCTGTCTATGCGGTGCCAGTTAGGATTTGTGCTGAAGAGCGAAGAAAAGAGAATAATAATCCTCCAAACACCATCTGAGATTTCTTGCTCTGCACAAATTCTTCACTTTCCAGCCTCACACACAAATCCCATCTCACACTTGGATGAAAAGTTTTTTTTTCTACTTGGGCAGCCAACCGTAAACCTACTTAATGCTCTCAAATGGGGGGAGGATGGCGCGATGTAAGCATGTGCTAAACACAAGCAAAACACTCAGCTTTTACTAAGCGAGGAAAGGGTTTATTCATTCAGATTCACAAGAGAGCAGAGGAAAAAAATGAAATATCTTTCCTGGCCTTCAGGGATGAAGAGGCGGCTAAGAGCAGCCTAAATCATGTCGTGCTATTAAGAGGATAATGCTGCCAACAGGGTCAGTGCGCTGCTCTGGTATCTGTCAGATGGAAGGCCTAAGTGATTTGGATGTGTCAATGGCAGGATATGATCTGGATCTGGGGAAGAAAAATACAGTCTACATTACGGGGTGGAAAAGGTGTTGAGAGGACAGAGGATAGCACATTAGTTTCATGGTTAGGCCGGTCCCCAGCGAGCCACTACTTTGTTCCCATCTCTAACCACAAGCAGATGCTCTTTCACTCATCCAAAGCTCCAAATAAGAGGCCCTCTCTACATGGACAGACCTTTCTTTAAATTTATTGCTCAGCACCAATTTGGGTCTATTTTAGATATTATGCAAGTAGTAATTTCCTAATATGATTTTTTGTTACAAATACTCTTTTATTTGGAACAGCTTCCTTTCTAGCTCAATCATCATCCTATAGAGTCATATGGCATCTGTCAGTAGCCTCAATTAAATGCATATGTGATCCATATACATGGAGACTTTTTATAGAAACAGATAACCGGAACAGTCTGATTGTTCTATTTCCTACTTCCGGTTAATGGTACACCTTCACTGTGTCCATCGGTCACCCTAGGTGAGAAAATGGGCTGCAGGTAATGATGAGTGAGTGTAATCTTTACTATTCGTTACTCACACAGATAGTACAGTGGTTGTGATACTCGTTGCTCGGCGAGTAACACTAGTGCTTGTGAGTGATGTGTCGATCTTGAGAAATCTGACACATCCTTCCAGCTCCCTTCAGTACACAAAGTGAGCTGGCACCTAAGTGGTAGCAGATTGAATATTAGGGTCTCTCTGGGGGGCACTGCAAGGTGTTTTATACAGTGAAAACTCAAAGCCCACCCTCTTACCCTGTCCCAGAAAGACTTGTTTTATAGCTGGATGTGTGTGGGCAGAGCCTATCACTAATAGACTAACACTGGACTCGCTATTCGGACGAGTATGTGAGTATTACAAAGTACTCACTACGAGTATAGCGATTACAAACGTTTCGCTACTTGCTCATCACCAGCTGTAGGGCAAATTGTAAGCCTGTCCAGTGAAATTTGTTGCAGGTTTGTGTCTCACCAACGATGAAAGGCACATAGCATGATGTGAATAGGGTCTTATGTAGATTTGTTTATTTGTCTGTAATAAGTATTTTCCCATCTTAGTTAGTGATATCATTAAGCAATGCCACCACTATCTTAGAACTGGAGCTATAAGACATTGAGCCTACATGGATCCCTAAAATAAAGGAGACACAGGGTTCAAAAAAGCCCAATGTTTCTATCTAGGTGCAGAGAATTGAGAAGCATCCCTATTTCAGTGCTATAACTAGAGCTAAAATCCCCTAAAGAGAAGCTGGCACCAGGTTTTTACTACCCCAAATGAAAACAGCATGATCTAGAGGCAGAACCGGGTTCCAGCGATGTTTCACTTACTGGACTGCTTACTGATATTTTGATAAAATCACTGTTTTATTTGTTGCAGATCTAGCAGTTCTCTGAATGCTGAGCTCTGTGTAACAGCTTTCTTTCCATTGACAGTTTTCTGCATACACAGTCTATCAGTGGTAGGGTCAGGGTTATATAGAGCTTGACAACATGGCAGCAGGTTTATTAGTCATCTAATGATAATATCATGCGGATAAAACAATTATTTTATCAAAACTACACTAAGCAATGAACACATCCTTGGAATCAGAGTCTCTGCCTTTATATTGGCGAAAACCTGGTGACAGCTTCATTTTAAAGTCTACGAATAGTTAAATTTGGGTGTCAGCGGTACTCACCTTTCTTCTTGCAAACCTACTGTCTCTAAGTTAGGTAGATGAAGAAGAGTAACTGCAGTATCATACTATTTGCAGGGTCGGTTTGTATTTTGTTGTAATGGAACTACTTACTGTATGTCCACCATACAAAAAACTGAAGGGTCTTTATAATTAAATTTTTATTTCACGATACATCAGATACGTCAAATTGAAGAGGCGCATGATCTGATTTGGAAAGGAATGGGCAATATAGGTACTTAATTTTTTATCCACTAATGGAAAGTATACTTTGTTTATGGGGTGAGATGCGGTGACAGGTTTGCTTTAAGTGCATATATATTTACCTATCTATATTTAGTAATACAGTCAGTCATTCTCATGAATAGAGCTGTATTATGTCGAGTCTGTGGTGATATTATTCCATAGTTGTGATTTCAATCATGCGTATTTGTAAAGCATACAGTTAACATGTGCTGAATTCTAACCACAAAACCAAAACTTTGATGTTTCTTGCACTTTAACAACTCCTGAACAGAAACATGTATTTATCACAAGTCTGGTCAATGAGAATTATTGGTGCATGAAAACCACCAACAGCAGAAGACCATTCATTTATTATATCAAAATCAGGGGAAAAGGAAAAAATAATAAATACAGCAAAAGGTTAAAGACCAGAAGGAGAATATTGAAAGTGGCTGTCCACTACTTTTACTTTGATGACCTACTCTTATGGTACCGTTACACGCTTCAATGTCGTTAAGATATCACCAACGATGTCACGGGAGCGCGGTCATTAGGACATCGTTTTGACATCGGGTTCAACCCTTCGACAACCCACCTTTTATGGTACTTATTAACTCCAGCGTTCAACTGTAAACCATGAATTGAGCTGAGCATGACAACGCCATACAATGTGAAGGGGCTGAATAGAGATGTTCTCTTTAGCGCATCTTTTACATCTGAAAGCCGTTGGAGCCAATAAGAGCTGATCATTCTAGGGCTCCAAGGCTCAATTTTAAAGAGCTGGAAAAATTATTTAAGAGACAAAAAAAAAATTTAAAACACAAGACATGGCAGTGACCATAAGATTTTTTCTTTTTTGTGTTTTTTTTTACCTAATTTATATTCTGTACATTTTATATATAAATTGTAGATTCTCAGACTTGAACCCATCGATGGATACTTAAAAAATGAAAACGTATTTGTCTTTTCTACCTAGAGACTAAACTCGTTCCACTTCTACTCCCAAGTTAAGGATTATGTGTGTTCAGTAAACACATTTTCTCATTAAGAGACAGTGAATATTTATCCAGTAATTGATTAACAGCTAAGGTTCGGCAGGTGAAATTCCTTCTAGAGTTTCATGCATTATAAATCACCTTTTCTCTACTTATTTGTACAGGGAACTCTGGAATTCCTCCTCTATATTACTGTATACTCCAGCTGGAAACAATTACGGTACATCCAACTTCCACTCAAGACTCTGCAGGACACTGTCCAAATCTCAATCCTTTAGATAGCCCAGCCGATTACAGCAACATGATATGTCACCGGGAGATCGGATGCCACTTTACATCACAGATTCATCACTGACGTGCTCTTTTATGACAACGAAGAATGCAGGAAAAATCTGCAGTCAAGAAAAGTATGAGCACATTTCTGAAGATCATTAAGCCTTTGGGGTATTCCTTATTTATATGAAAGTAGACTTGAGTACTTACTTCAATACAATGTATATAAAGTGCTATGAGAAAGTAGACCAGACATGTATGCTGCTTGTATTTCTGGCATAGAGGACAGTTTTGGACAAGTTATTATCAGTCTGTTATCTGGTTTGGTTATTTGTTGGTAACCGGTCTGCAAACCATGTCCTATCAGGAACGCTTACAGGATTTAAGAGTGTTTAGCTTGCCAAAAACAAGACTGAGAGGAGACTTAATAGCTGTCTACAAATGTCTCAAGGGAAACCTCAGAAAAAAACAGTTTAACAAACATGTAAAAATACCCTGTTATAGAAAATACAAAACAGTGCTGGTAACAGGGTACTTAGTTATTGTGCTTTTTGCAAACAAGGTAAGAAGCCGTTCTAAGGCTGCCTTCACCTTTGCGTCTGGCTCCGCAGCGCATGTTGCAGATTTAAAGTCAGCTAAACGCAAGCGTATTGCGTACCTATCTCTAACATGGCGTGCGCATTCGTCTGCAAACATCAAATTAACCTTGCTTATGTCTGCGCTTGGTCGCGTATGCGCACGATTGTTTAAAAAATCCGCGGCCTTGGGACGCAACATGTTGCATTTTTTGGTGGATAAAATATATGCAACCATCCGCATGCGCACACGTGCGCATAATAAACGTATTGCTGCCTATGGGTACGCAAGCTTAAGCAAGACATTGCGCATGGCAGCTTTCGGTATGCATGCGGACACGCCACTGCGCAAGCCCAGAAATGCTGTAAGGACGAAAATAGCTAAAGAAAACGGTACGCATGCGGACAATAAACGCATGCATATGGTAAAAACGCATGCATCCGCAAGTGAACGCAACGTTTTTTCAAAGGAATGCGTATGTAATTGAGCTTAAAAAACGCGACGTTTGCGTACGGTTGCATGCGTTTTGCCTTGCGGATACGCGTGTGCATCGTACGCTGCGGCGGAAGACGCAAATGTGAAGGCAGCCTAACAACATCAAGGTGACCCATATCAGAACGGTCCCTATTCTACTTAATTTAAAACCTGCTCTTATGTCACTGACCTCAATGGATGAAGGATGCAGATATGTCTAGGTCCAATATAGACGCACCACAGTAGAAGACATTATATGTGCTTGGCTCAATAAGGAAGGGGTGGGGCACTCCCTATTGCATAACAAGTAACTAAATGGATACTTACAATTGAGCCAATGCACAAAGTGAACAAGATAGGGATTGCCCCACCCCTTCCTTATTAAGCCAAGAACATATAATGTCTTCTACTGTGGTGCATCCATAATAGACCCAGACCTATCTGCATCCTGCATCCATTGAGGTCAGTGACATAGGGGCAGGTTATAAATTAAGTAGAATAGGGACCATTCTGATATGGGTCACCTTGATGTTGGTAGAATGGCTTCTTACCTTTTTTGCAAAATACATAATAACTAAGCACCCTGTTACCAGCCCTGTTTTTTTATCAGCACATGCTTTTTACTCATTATTTACTATAGCAGTGTATTTTTACACGTTTGTTAAACAGTTTTTTCTGAGGTTTAGTTAGGCTGCCTTTGTTTAACATAGGAACGCATAGTGCCTGCGTTTGGCAGCGTTTGCTGCGTTCGGGTGCGGATGCGGACCATATCTGCTCCTTCCGGTGTCCCGCTTCCGCACCCGGGACGCAGCATGTCGCGTCCCTGGTGCAGACAAAAGTGTGTGATCTGTACGCAGGCATCCGCCTGCGCACAGATCACATATAGGAGTGAATGGGTGGGCACGGCGATCTGCAAGCATCTGCAGAACGCCGTGCGCACCATTATAAACATAGGGGCCGCGGTCTGCATGCAGATGCTTGCAGATGCATCTGCAAAACGCTGCAGATGCATCTGCAAGTCTGAAGGCAGCCTTATTTGGTGGTGTGAACATGCTCCTACAGACGTGTTCACTTTGTGCATTGGCTCAATTTTAAGTATCCAAATAACTCAAGATTTGCCACACTGTAGAGGGATCAGCTTTATTCTCATTTGCACAAGGGAAGACTAGAAGTAACGAGATGAAAGTGAATGGGAGAAGACACAGATTAGATAGTATAAAAAAAAATGTTAACAGCAAGGATGACCAAGCAGTAGAACAGGCTGGAAAGAGAGGTGGTGATTTACCCATCAATGGAAGTCTTCAAAGAGACACTGAACAGACATTTGCATGATAAAGATGCCTGATTTGTGGATCAAAACTTTGCAAAAGGTGGAATAAAGGAGTGTTTGAATGAACCATGTTGGACAGATAATGGTCTGAGATGATTTAGTGAATCCTGCTTTGAGCAGGGGATTGAACCACATGACCCAGGAGGTCCCTTCCAAGTCTACCATTCTATCATTCTAAGTAAACATACGGCAAGAATTTATCAACCGCTCTTTTATTGTTTTAGCTTAAAAAAAAGTTGCAAATGTTGTCACAAGTGGTACGCACACAATATTGCCATTTTGGTTAAGTTCAGACATGTGGCTGTAGCGTCACTATATTGTAGCCACAAAACACGGTCCTTTGGGAGGGAAAGGAGATCATTTATGTTCAGCAGAGTTTCCTTACATTCATTCTGTTTAGAGCTGGTGGCCATTAAGTGGGACAAATATGTAATAATAGGGGGCATCCTCATGTGCCAAAGCCTTTATCTTTGTGTTGTAAATTTTACGATGTTTAACAATAGCTTCTTCATTAGCTTTTATCACACTTCAGTTCAGAGTTAAAAATAGAAGCAAAATGCTCCTTAAAGTAACAGAACATCTGCTGCCTAAGGGAATGAAGTCTCAATGACTACCAGCAAAGGAATGTTGGGGGTAGTAGAAAAGACTGAACTTCTACAAAAGGTAAAGACTGGCCAAATCATCCCTATCTGTGGCCAAAGTGTCTAGGCCCATAGTCTAGTCTCGTCTAAGAAGCATTTAGAACAGTATCCAAAAAACACAGATCAGTGAGACCTATGGTAAACATTTCAGGTACATGGAGCTCATCATTTGCGTTTTTTTTAAATCACTTTCATTTTTTGTCTTGTGATATTTGTGCCAATTTCTTCAACATGCTGCACGCTGATTGATGGATTTTGCACAAAACTACATCTGTTTATCTTCGATGACCAGAAAGTTGACCAATCCTTTGCAATGTTGCGGGACTTTAGCTCAAGTTTTGAGGTTATTTATTTTGCATTTATAAGAACATTGAAAAAATTTAATATTCTGTGTTTGTGGAACATTTCAATACACAGTTAAAGGAGTTGTCACATGAAGATAGTAAATTGCAATCAACAGATCTTGAAAAATTAATAATTTCCACTATTGGATGTGTTAATAAAAATGTCCCTGTGCTGCGATGTACTGTGTAATGGTTGTGTCTGACTGTACAGGGACACGGTCTGATCATACCACATCTCCTGTGCTGAGATAATCTTATATATGTGTCCCTGGTATATATTGTGTAATGACCATATACCAAATAGATGTACTCTGCTTTAATAAGTAATAATAAAAAGCAAGTGCTAGTAAAAAACAGTGTCAAAATCAGGGTACTTAGTAATACGTTTCTTGCAAAAAATGTACATAGCCGTTCTACCAATGCCAAGGTGACCCATATGAGAACAGTCCCTATCTAACAAATTTACAACCTGATCCTGTATAAGTATACCTCATCGATGCAGGATGAAGACAGGCCAGAGTCCAATATGGACACAGTGCAGAATGGCTCAGAATGGAAGGGGTGGGGCACTCCTACAGACCTGTTCACTTTGTGCATTGGCTCAGTTCTAAATTTTCATTTAGTATCTTGTTATGCAAGTTAGGGAGTGCACCACCCCTTCCATTCAGAGCAAGGCACATAAGGTTATCTCTGCTGCACTGTGTCCATATTGGACTCTGGCCCATCTTCATCCTGCATCCATGAGGTATACTTATACAGAATCGGGTTTTAAATTAGTTACATAGGGACCATTCTGACATGGGTCACCTTGGTGTTGGTAGAACGGCTTCATACATTTTTTGCAAGAAATGTATTAACTAAGTACCCTGTTTTTTGGCACTGTTTTCTACAAGTACTTGCTTTTTATTATTACCTACTATAGTAGAGTACATCTACATGTCTGTTATACTGTTTTTTTCTGTTGTCTAGTTATTTGGTGGTGTGAATATGGTCCTACAGACCTTTCACTTTGTGCTTTGGCTCAGTTGTAAGTTTTTATGTTCTGTGTAATGGTTGTGTCAGACCGTACAGGGACATGGTCTGATCATACCACATCTCCTGTGCTGAGATAATCTTATATATATATATATGCCTCTGCTATGTACTGTGTAATGGTTGTGTCTGACCACACAGGGACATGGTCTGATCATAGCATATCTCCTGCTCTGAGATAATCTTATATATGCGTCCTTGGTATGTACTGTGTAATGGTTGTGTCTGACCGTACAGGGACATGGTCGGATCATGCCACATCTCCTATGCCGAGATAATCTAATATATGTGTCCCTGCTATGTACTGTCTAATGGATGTGTCCGACAGTAGAGGGAGATGGTCTGATTATACCACATCTACTGGGCCGGGGAAGAAGTAAAAAAGTATACAGCTATTACAGTTTGGAATCACAGCTGATTCTTATTGTGAGTTAAAACATGTTTTTTCAACAGGCAGGAAAATGTTTTACCTCACGTAAAGCAGCATCTGCAATCCCGTGCTGTAATGTCTGTATACTCTTTTGCATCCTTCCCTGCCTAGGAGATGTGATGTGATCAGACCATGTCACTGTGTAGTCAGAAAAAAAAGGTTTTGGTACCGTGTTAGCCAGTTGAAAAAAAAATGATTGCTCTCAGTGTGAGAAACAAAATAAATACCGTATCTTGTAGTTGTGATACCTTTTAATGGCTAACAAAAATAAAAGTAATTGATGTTACAAGGTGAGCTTTCGGGACTTCTCACGTCTCTTCATCAGGCATGGTAAGACAAGGTATTAGAAGAAACATAAATATATACACACAGCAAGAGCACATGCAATGTATAATAATATAGTATTTTACTCTGCATCTGTTCTGGTTGTGTGTGTTTATATATTTGTGTTACTTCTAATATCTTTATCTATAAAATGAGAATGCGCATAGGGTCTTATCCTCAATAGGAATCAAATCCCATACAGTATGAAAACTGCTCACCTGATTTAGTTGTGAAGCCCACAACTAGCTTGATCGCTCAAACACAGCAGCCGCAGCCGGGACCACACTTCCACAAACGTGGGGGTGAAACTCTATCAGGGACCAAGTGTCTTTCGGTCCACGCCGCTGCTCCAATGAGTATCAAAAAACACTGGAGTGCTTTGAAACAAGGTATCTTCAGTTTTATTTTCCTTGTCATATCACGCCTGATGAAGAGGACGTGAGAAGACTCAAGAGCTTGTTTTGTAACATCAATTTACTTTATTTTTGTTAGCCATTAAAAGGTATCACAACTACAAGATTATTATTTTGTTTCTCCCTCTGAGAGCAATTAAACCTATACAGTTAGACTCGTTCATTACACAGTTTAAAGCAGGGACACATATATAAGATTATCTCAGCACAGGAGCAGTGGTATGATTAGACCATGTCCCTATACAGTCAGACACATCCATTACACAGTACATAGCAGGGACACATATATAAGATTATCTCAACACAGGAGATGTGGTATGATCAGATCAGGTCCCTGTACGTTCAGACACGTCCATTACATAGTATATAGCAGAGACATATATAAGATTATCTCAGCACAGGAGATGTGGTATGATCAGACCATGTCCCTGTACGGTCAGACACATCCATTACACAGTACATAGCAGCGACACATATATAAGATGATCTCAGCACAGGGACATTTTATTAAACACATCCAATTGTGGAAAGTATTATTATTCCAAGATCTATTGAGTTAAATGAGCTTTGTTCATGAGAAAACCCCTTGAATGAAAAAAATATGTTGCATGTTAGTCTTCAACTGCGCAAAAATAAAATGAGACAGATGTTGTGCTCCACTAGCTGTGTGACGTCGTCCTGATCCTTGAGAAAATGACCAAATACCATTTCAGAAACTAGAAGTGATACTTCTCTTGTTCTACTAGTCGGTAGAAAAATAATGAGAAAAATCGTACATTAAAACTTTTTAAGGATAACAAAATAAATAACTGGATGTCACAGACATTATTACTATGTCAGTGCAACGTAGAAGAATTCCACAAGCAGCAGATAAATGTAGCAGGAAATTCTTGTGTTTAGGGGTTTTGTGCGGTGAAGATGAGGTACAGCTGAGCTAATTCTTCAGACCCCCCAGCAGTTCTTCACACTACAGGGGATGTTTGTCTTGCTGTTTAAATATGCAGAGCTTTAATTAGTCTCCTTCCTCACCCACAGCCTTTCAATTCTATGAAATTAACCCTTTAGTTAACCCACCTATGACTCATATAACCCTGATTGGCTGAACTAATGACACATTTCAGAGTTATTACCATGACCATATCAACTTGAAAACTGCAGCTTCCTTAAGTCCGTAAACTTCATTTTTTTTCTTAGCATATTTCAAAGTAAGTTGCGTACCAATCTATACTGTCATAAATCATAGTGAAGTGTTATTAATATGCTAGCCACATCCTGGCATACATACATGCTCAGCAGCCGGCACATTGCCATTCTTGTGAACAATACCAGGGATAGACTAGGACGTGTCTTGATATCTTGGGGATAAAAGCTGAAGCTACACGGCCAACTTGGGTGCAACCAAAGATCGGTTAGAGTTGGTGCAAATCAATTTGCAGAACCCGACCCATCATCCACGACAGTAATCTGAGGCCACTGGGTGAGGGCATTCATGGCTCTTCTTTTACTTCGCCATTCTAGCATGGCATTGTACATATGTCATGCCATTACAATGGGCATTGCACCAAGGCAGCTTATCAAAATAAGAGCTGTGGGTGCTAGGTGTTAATAGATAGTCCTCAGGGAGCCAATCCAGGTCACTGATTCCTAAAGTAAACATTGCCCTGGGTTCTGTGAATAAATTTTTTACCAACTCTCATTATGGCTTACTGTAAAGTAGTGCAGATGAATGGGTTTACATTGTGTTTTGCAACGTACCATGCAAGTCACAAAAAGCCCGAACCAGTTGAATATTTTTGATAACTTGCTTGTCACATTACCAACATTCACTTGCACTATGCTGTGATATAGCAGTGACATAAAGCAAACTTTGGACCCATGACCTGTGTCACTGTCAAAGTTGACATATAGCCCTGTAAACTTCAGTTTCACACATTGATTGTGAGGAAATAATCGCCAAGATGTTACAGTCTATGTCTAAAGACCCCATTACACATAGCGAGATCGCTGTTGCGTCACAGGTTTTGTGGCGTAACAGCGACCTCACCAGTGATCTCGCCATGTTTGACACGTAGCAGCGACACAGCCCCCGCTGTGAGATCACCGATCGTGTCGAAATGGCCAGGACCATTTTTTGATCATCGGGTTCCCGCTGGCCAGCATGCATCGGTGTGTTTGACGCCTTAACAACGACCTCGTTGGCAACTCAGAACTCAGTCAAGTAGGTCTGAATCATCAGACTAGCTGCTGTGTGACAGGGTCTCAACGACCGCCGAGGTCGTTATACGGGTCGCTGTATTGTTGCTGCGTCCGTTCAGTAGTTCTGACTGTTTGACATCTCACCAGCGACCACGTAGCGACGTTCCAGCAATCCTTACCAGGTCGTATCGTTGTCAAGATCGCGGGAACGTTGCCAAGTGTGATGGGACCCTTAGACAGAATAGTCAATAATAGCACCCAGCGCTTATGGGATGCAACAATGAATGGATGGTCCAATATTACAAATTGGGACTTTATACAAAAATAAAAAACTATCATCACTCTTGTCCATAAATTGTGTCTGGTATTGTACCTCAGCCTGATTCACTGGAAGGAAGAAGAGCTAGACACAACACATGGAGAAGATCGGTGTTTTTATTCTTGGAAGGTGGATGGGAGAACGATGCTTTTTTTCAGATTCCCTCGCTCGATAGAAAAGCATAATCTTTTTAATTTAGATTTCTATTTTGTAAAACAGCAAAATAAAAACATTCAGATTTATCTGGTGACAGATCATTGGTGTTACTCTTGGATGTCACATCTGAAATGCTGTGTGAAGATGGAACTTCAAAAGGAATCCAAAATCTGAGGAAGAAGGAAAAGAAATCACAGAATGTGCATGGAGAATTTACTAAAACCACGAGATGGTTATCTGGAATGACAGCTCCTCATATACGACAGGGTTATCGGAGTCATTCTGCAGTTGTAGTTCTGGGGTCCTGGGTTCAAACCAAAGACAACATCTGCCAGGAGTTTGTGTGTTCTCCTAATGTTTGCATGGATTCCCTTTGGGCACTCTGATTGCCTCCCACACTTTAAAGGTACAATTTATAAGGTAATTAATTTATGAGGCCAAACAGGGACAGTGATGACAATGTATCCAGAGTGCTGAGGAATATATTGGCGTTATACAAGCTCACATAATGAATAAATAATTCAACCAATTCTAGGTGACGTTACTGCCTGTAATGCATATGCCCATTTTTACAAACGAATCAGGGCTGTGCAGTCGGACTTGGGTGTCCATTTTGGTGGAATCGGAATCGGTATAAAATGGACCAACTCCTAAAATATATAATAAATTGGGTACAGTTGTTAAATGCAGAATGTGCTTATTATAATAATTATTATTATTATTATTAATTACTACAATGTTCTATCTAAATATCTTGAGTATTGTATAATATTATAATAATAATAATGATTAAAGCCTGATGTTCACATTGTATGACAGTAAATTTATCACTTAAACAGGAGCCATATATGAGGGAGTCAGAGTCAGGGAAATTCAGGAATCGGAGTGGGTGGTTTGGCTTACTGACTCCACAGACCTGTATCTAATGCATTGAAAATTAAAAATGGTCATACTTTGCAACAGGTCCTAAATAGAGATGAGCGGACACGTGGAAGTTCAGGTTCTGGGGGTTCACCTGGACTCTTTATAAAGTTCTGTCCTGGACCCAAACTTGACCTAAACCTCATTGGAAGTCACTGATTGGGTAGTTCTGCTCTCCAGCCACGTTCAGGCTGGACCTTGATGAGGTTTGCCAATTTTTTATTGTTTTTGTACACACTACATTCGATAAAGCGGATTTTACCCCCAGTGCGAGCTGTTCAAACACTGCAAGCAGCTCGCACTGGGCCCAGCACCAAGTGTACCCGAGTACCAGGGCTGTGGAGTCAGAGTCGTGGAGTCTGTAGCCATTTTGATGATGTCGGTAGAAAATGGACCGACCCCGGCTCCTTAAATACATAATAAAGTTTGCTCATCCCTAGTCCTAAATATAAAATATTATTCTGGGTATTTAACACCCATACACACGTATACTTCTCTACAGTAACAGACTACCAACAGTCCCTGTATGGCCTTTCCAAATTAGTAATGCATCTTCCGTAGTATACGAAACTGTAGGGTCAGACAATAGGGCATTTGTTTGTCGCTTACCATGAAAACGTATGGGAACAGCAGGAACAAAATGATGACAATTTTTAATCAAGACCTATAGCAGAGTTACTTCATTTCTTTGAGATGCATTAGATAAAAAAGACACGTTGTGAAGGTGAACAAAACCTTTATATCCATCCTCATAGCATTGGGGACAAAGGAGCTGGAATTTACTACCTTCCCTCCGAGAGCTTACTTCTAATCCATTATTAATCTTTTGGCACTCTCTCTTTGACATAATCATTTTTTGGCTATGATGGAGTCACGCACTTGTGCCTGCCTTCCTCCACTGACAATGCTGTCTATATTATATATCTGCTCCGCAGTCTCTTCCTAAATAGAAGACTGTTCAGTTTTCTTCTGGTTTCAGTAATCTCGGCCATCATTTCAGAGCAATTAACACACCAATACCCCCGCATTCCATGGAAACTAAATCTGAATGCTGTACAGTCTGTCCCGGTTCTTTCCCACGGATCTTTCAGATCTGCCTTTTTATGAAGGCCTGTGTGAAGCAATAGTCCATGGCCACAATGTGGAGCTGACTGTCCCATAAGGATTCATTTGACATTATTTGCTGTACAATCTGCATGCAGTAACTTCCTACACACTCGGTTCGGCACGGGTCCCTCGGGAAATAACACAACTTTTCAGTGGAAGTAGAGAAAAAAGGGAATTCACAGTTAAAAGGGATGGCGGAATGTAATGATACGGCTTCAGCGTGTTGTCATTTTACAGTGGCGAGATGTAGAAATGCAATAAATAGGGAACAAGAGCCAGTATCAAGTCTGATAGTGCTAGAAACATCAATGTGATTCTCCATGGCCTATAAACACAATAAAGGGAGCCGTCATCAGGCACTGACATACTGTGTGAATCAGGTTTTTATGTTCAATGAATTTTTTGTTTTCTTTTTGTAAATCGCAACTTGTATCAAAAAATATATAGCAATCTTGGGACTTTCACATAGATCACGGACCCTACTTAGGCGTATTTAAGTATGTAATGTGCCTGCTCTGATTGCGGTAAGGTTAATTGTGAATAGAGGAGGAGTAAGTGAGCTGTGACCTCCCATTGTAATCCTGTCTTTGATGACAACGAGACTTCTGAAAAGTCTTCTGGAAAGAGCAGGGATTATGAGTTTAGAATTAAAGGGAACATGTCACCACCCCAGGGCCTATGAAGATAAAAGAGCCACCTTCAGAAGCACTAAGGCTGCATTCTATAAATGTGTCTCTTATGGGTATTATCCCCACGTACACTGAAATAATCACTTTTATAAATTTCCCCCATACAACTATTTAGACCAGAAGGTGTGTTCTCCCCCCAGGACTTAACTGCCTCCCTGCTGTCCATCTTCCCTATCTGTCCCAGAGGCCAAAGACTCCTGGCCCGAACACACTGCAGGGCAGGATCTGGGGCCTCCGCTACATGCAGACGCGATATCTGTAGATCATGTGATCTAAATTCCCGGGCAGCGCACACGGCGCATGCCCGAGATCTGCATGTAGAGAGCAGGCGCCAATTACTTCAAAAGAAAGAGAGGTGGCGGCACCCGGGGGACAGATAGCGATGATGGACAGCAGCGAGGCAGTTAAGTCCTGGGGGAAGAACATACCTCCCGGTCTAAATAGAGGTATGGGGGAAAATTTATATGAGTGATTATTTCAGTGAACCTGGGGATAATACACATAAGAGCCACCTTCACAGAATGCAGCCTTAGTGCTGCTGAAGGTAGCTCTTTTACCCTCTTAGGCCCTGGCGGGGGTGACAGGTTCCCTTTAAAGCTTAGTGACTAGTATGAAAATTGCTAACATTTTGATTTATTTATAAATGTAGGTAGTGATAAAGGGAAAAAAAATAATTTTTTTAATAAATATAACATACAAACCTGACTTAAACAATAGGCCATCTTCTAATGACACTTTATCTTCAAAGGGATTTCAAAATATCCGATCTGCTCCAGTCAAAGAGCCTAAAGCATTCAGATGAATAGGAATGAGCTACAGTAGCGGGCACAACTCATTGTCAGAGGTGGCGCTGTTTCTGCGTATTAAAGATAGCTGTTTGCCAATGTGTCTTATGGATACTACTGACTAACTATGGGCTGCAGGATACTGTAGTTATTGCACTCTCAAGGGTTAAATTAGGTTCTGCTATTTAGTCAAATGTATGTGCTCTAAACCAGGAGACGGGAATAAGCCTCTGCCAGACAATCCGGAGGTGCCTTATCTCCGGTAAGAACTGCCATTTTGAAATTCAACTTACCAAACCCTTCTTTCTCGTGATACCTATCATTGAGGAACGGTCAAGACACTTGAATCTTTTTTGGTTTCAGAAAGACTAATAAGTGGTCAAGACCACAAAAAGAAGTTATCAATGGCCACAATGAGCCAAAAAGTCCATTGAATCTATCCCCCCGCCCAAAAAAAAAGATGGAGGCTACTAAGCTAATTTTACCATGTCTTCCTACTTCATGAGTTTGACCACTGTTTGGACATTGTTTTATTGAAGTCCTATCTGAAGGATAGGTCATCAATATCTAATCGGAGGGGATGCGAAATCCGGCACTCCTGCTGATGAGCAGTTACCGGCACCGGAACACATAAGCTCCATCAACACTATAGTGACCGCAGCTGCTGCTAGACTAATGACAAATCTGAGCAATGACTGACATGTCTATGTTCTTTATTTTTTTTTTGCAATCAACAATATAAAACAGACACAGGAACAAGTCCACAGATAATAACTGATGTGTTATATCCATTAAAAGCACATAACATGAAACACGGCCATTTGAATGAGGTCAGCCTATGTGAAATAGTGATTGGCTGTTTGAGTGCAGCCCTTGGCTTGATGTACATTGTTATTTCCTTATAGTAAAACCTCCATGAATTACTAAAAGAAGAATCCGCCTTCTGTAATAGGCACAGAACAGATATATCACATTTATAGCGATAAGCCTTGTGAAACCTCCTGGCAGACCGCTGAATAAAGAAGACAGCTTGTCTACAGTTTATCTAGTCCGTTCATATGGCCAAGCCTCCCAGAACCAGAATGTACAGTCATTTCTCATCATTTAGGTCTTAGTAAAGGTTACTTCACAAGAAGACTGAACATTCAGAAGTATATCCAGCAAACAGGTCATATGTATCCAAAAAATCAGGACATGTCACTGCGTAATGGAGGAAACCGTCATGGACAGCCAGCACTGAATATATACAGCTCAATGGGAAAGAGTTTACCAAAATTCCTACTAAAAAGTAGCTGAAATGGATATACATGACCACTGCAGCCAATCACTGAGCTCACCGGCTTGTGCTGTCTACCTCAGCAGAGCTGGATCTCTTTGAAAAGATCCAATTGTGGATGGAGACGTATTTAACCCCTTCACTACCCGGCGATTTTCTGTTTTCTGTTTTTCTCTCCCCTTCTTCCAAGAGCCATAACTTTTCTATTTTTCCGTCACTATAACCATATGAGGGCTTGTTTTTGCAGGCTGTGTTGTAAAAAAAAAAAAAGTGCAATTGCATGTTTGTTCTTTTTTAAGCACCATGTTCACTATATGGTAAAACAGATGTGTCAGTATGATGCCTCGGGTCGGTGCGAGATCATAGATACCAAACATGTATACTCATACTGTTATCTAGTTGGTGAAAAAAATTCAGAAGCTTTTATAGAAAAAGAATTGCACTTTTGTGTCATTTTCCGACACCCATAGCGTTCTCATTTTTTGGGGCACCGTGACGGCTTATTTTTTTGCGGCTTGAGCTGACGTTTCTAATGATACCATTTTTGGGTAGATGAAATGATTTGATCACCTGTTATTGCATTTTATTGCAATGTTGCAGCGACCAAAAAAACGTAATTTTGGAGTTTATACTTTTTTTTCCTTTACACGGTTTACTGATCTGATTGATTGGTTTTATATTTTGATAGATCGGGCATTTCTGAACGCGGCGATACCAACATTGTGTATTTTTTTAATTGTTTTATTTTCAACGGCGCAAACGGAGTGATTTGAACTTTTGTGGAGGGAGGATTCATACTTTAAAAAAAAAATTTATATTTCACTTGGCCCACTAGAAGGCTTCAGTGATGCACAATGCGAAGACATGGGAAGTGATCACTTTCTGCTGGTGATGTCAGTGGTCATCGCCAGCAGTACGTGAATCAGGACAGCTTCATTACAGGTCCAGATTCGCTTCACAAGACCTGCGATCCTGGTGGAGAACAGCGCAATCCCCGCTGCATGGCTTTGGCAGTCCAAAGGGTTAACAGCGCCAATCAAATCGCTGTTAGATACACATTTCAGCTGATGAGATAGGCTTAGATGTGGTGGGGAGGATGCGAACACATAGCGTGAGCTCGCATCAAAGGGTGGGAGGCAACTTATGTACATGTTCGTCATAGGTAGTGAAGGGATTAAAGGTAATACTTCATGACACAATAGTAGAAAAATAGATCATACTATGCAAAACTGGACAACTCTAAAACAGGAGTCTCCAGACTGGATGACATGAGCTTTTTATCAAAGTGTCAGATACGAAAGCAGGTGTCCCCCTGTGCACTTTCTTGTCCCCCTGTGCACTCTCTTATCCCCTTATGCACTCTCTTCACCCCTGTGCACTCCTCTCTTGACCCCCTGTGCACTCTCTTCACCCCTGTGCACTCCTCTCTTGTCCCCCTGTGCACTCCTCTCTTGTCCCCCTGTGCACTCTCTTCACCCCCTGTGCACTCCTCTCTTGGCCCCCTGTGCACTCTCTTCTCCCCTGTTGGATCTCTCCTCCCCCTGTGCTCTTCTCCCCCTGTTTTCTCACTTATGTGCTCTCCTCTACTGTTCATAAGCGCTGTCTCTGTGCGCTGTGTTCTCCTGCCCTGCGGTGTGCACCAGCCCTGTTTGTGAGACAACCCCTTTAATTCTTCATTTTCATAAGAATGCATAAAAATGCTAATATTTCAAGAATGCAGAAACAGAAAGAAGATATAGATGTTGATGGATTTACATTTCAAAGACCTGTGTGACCACATATGTAGTTTGAAGGGGGAGAGGTTGCTCTTACTAACAGATTCTCATTAATGCTGTTCAAAAACACTTTGGCTTGCAGTAATCAGTCTGTGGCCAGGGGTCAGATGGCTGTATAACACGGACGCCGCTGGCATTGTAATGCATGGAGTGCCCAGCAGCTCCTCTGACCCGACCATGACAACTTCATGAATTACTGTATAGCTGTCATAGTCGGGTGAGGGGAGCCTCTGGCCACTCCATGCATAACAATACAGTATTATAAGGTCTTCTGACCCTGGCCTACCATTAACATCTTTATCTAACCTTGCTGGCTGAGCTAATCATTTCCTGCTAGGATTGTACTGATGTAATGGTCAATTAAAACATGAGCCACAATTTTCCAATGGTAGTTTAAAAGATCATGATGTGCAAATGGACCTTGGAAGGAACTGTCATATCTTGTGTTATTTCTCCTAGAAATGTATGGATTAATTATTGAGTAATTACTGTTGGAGGAGTGTCCCTGCACACTTACACTGTCTAATATGTGCTGCCAGTATGGGCCGCTTTACATGTCGTGATATCACAACGCAACATCGATAAAAAGTCACGTGGTACGGGCGTTGCAGTTGATATCGTTCGTGCGTTGTGTTGTGTAAATGGCCAATGCGACGCGCAAACAACCTAACTATGATATTGCAAGAAGATTGTGCAAGCCCTTCAACCGTACGATATTGTATATGCGATGTGGCAGGATCGTGCTGTGTGACAGCGCAACTACGATTTGGAGCGCAACTTACTCTATTCACTCCCATGTTAAATGGTTGTTCCCTGGGTTGCTCATACTCAGCGTGGGAAAGGGGCGTACTACATCGTAGTTGCGTTGCCTGCCGATATCTCCCTGTGTGACATCTCCTATGTGATCTTGGACAAGTACCAAAAACGTGCGCGCTGCCGTGAAGTCATATGCAATATTGGAACGATACTGCGACGTGTAAAGCGGCCCTATCAGACTTTGCACATCAATTTAAGGAGACAGCAACACCCAATGTCAATTTCTGAACACATTTCTAAAATAGAAAGATTTTTCAAAGATACACAAAAAAGAAGTGTTTTTATTTAATTCTCTGCAACTTTTCAGAAGATATGTCACAATGACGATCCCTGCTTTATGTACATAGATGGTAAAATAATATTCTTTATTCATCTAGCACCAACCTATATTGCTGCACTTTACAATTCAGACGTAGACGTGGATATCTATATAAAAAGATACAGACATCTTGTTGTTTTTCACGGATTGATGCATAACCAGTCTTCTGGGTACGATAATATGATTTCCAAGAGAACCTGGAATCATGACACAGAAATACATATGTATGAGCTTTGTGATGTGGAGGCGCAGTGTTGTCGGTGAGGCAAAGCAAAATCTTTTCTTGGCTTCTAATCGTTCTTCTTTTAGTGCACTTGACTAAACTCCAGTAAACTTGCAGGGTTTGCCAGCAATAAATAGGCAGACATTATTTGCAATACATTTTCCCTGCACTGAAGACGGCTAGTTCTCCTGCCAAGATTCATTACCGTTTGAGTTCATTCAACTCAGTCAAGACATAGAATAAACAAGCATTTGTTTTAATAGGCTAAATGTGTTTTGCCTTTCACTGCAGAGCCAGCCCCTCGGATTCACATTTTGTATCTGGTGGGAGGCTCAGCTGCTGCAAGATTCAATTGCAATCCAATTCCGATATGGCGAAATGAATCCAGTGCAAATTAAATCTGCAGAAGATTATACATTCAATCAAGCTGTAGAGAAGATCTACACCAAAGTGACCTCATCGCTAAAACACAGGGGTTAGTACAATACCTTCACCGTAATATATACCATAATGCAAATGTTACACACCGATATAGAAAACAGTGATAAACGTCTAGTTGTGAGGCGATGATCGCCATACATTTACAGGAGTTTCTTATTTTGTACACAAGTTTTTACCGTTGTGTTTTTCTAATTCAAGACCCCATACACATTAGAGCAACATTAGCCAAACCCATCGATATCGGTAGATTCGGCCAACAGTCTATAGGCCACGTCACACGCTTCAATATCGTTAATGATCGCACGAGCGATCTCCCGTGAACGAGATCGTTCAATCTATCTTTCGAGATCGTTGGTGAGATGTCACACGTCTAGATATCGTGAACAAGGCGCCAACGATGTAGCGAGCAGCTATCGTTCGCACAATCCAGGAACGATACTCGTTCAATGTTGTGAACAGGCGAAGTCGTTCACAAAATCGTTATCGCGGTGTCACACACAACAATGCAGCAGGTTGAACGCTGGTTAATTGCATGACGGATTTGAGGTCAGGATCTCAAATCTATGATGGGCAATCAAACGATTTTTCGAGAAAACATCGTTCGATTACACGCAACAACGCACAAACGATATAGTTTTAGCGATTAAAAAACAGTGACGTTTCAGCGATATTGTTAACGATATTGAAGCGTGTGACGTGGCCTTAATGTGTGTTTGGGAGTTAAAGGGGTTGTCTGAAGTCCAATGTAATTTTCCTATTTAATTTGTGCCACAATCAAAACTAATTGTTTTATAATTTTTTTAAGATCTGCATTCATGAAAATGTTTTGTAATTTAATGTGGTATTTTTCTGTACCATGTGAAATATTGATTACCCTGAAATGTGGGTGTAACCCTCCTATAAAGGTGCTGGCTACATGTCAGCAGGACCTGTTGAAGCACTTATTATTGCAATATATCCATCGTGCAAGCGCTGCCCACATCCCTCTGCATACAGGATTTTATTATATAAAATATAGAAGCTTTTTATCTGAATGGTCAATGCCACCTTTATCTCTTGAACTGTTACAAGACTCAGCACCACATAGTTCATTTGCTAGATCATGCCCCAACTATCGATGAATTGGTGCCAAATCATTTTTTCATTGGTGCTAAACCAATTTCTAATATACGGGGTACTTCCATCAAAAATTCCCTAATGTTCCCTAACTACACTATCCAACTGCTATTGTATTTTTTCTCTACTTCCTTTTTGACAATGTTTCATTTGTGAATCTCAAGTGAGATTGCTGATGGCGAACAATGGACCAAACGATGTCATCTATAGGGGGAATTTACAGAAATGTAAAAGCGCTGAGCTCTATACCCTATCAGATGGATCCGGTGTGTGGCAGATATCAGTATGGGTGTTCCGGATCTCCTGACTGTATACGGACATCTCGGCCATTGTGGGACAGTCAGGCTGCCCTCATGTCTGTAAGTCAATCACAACAAAATTAGGTGGTTTAGCAAAACTTAAAGGTCTTGACAGAGTTAAAAAAAAATACACTCCTCATCCCTTCAATTCTTTTCCAATCCAGATACTCCAGCAGCCCCCACTTCTATGTTACAAGGATGCCATTACTGGTCAATTCCCAGCCACAGAAGTTCGATACCGCATTTGCTGGCAGCCAGTGGCGTAACTTGAGGCTCATGGGCCATGATGCAAAAGCTCCAATGGGGCCCTCAATTATGGGGCTTGCCGTAAGTGCGGCCGTTATGCCGTAGATGCAGTAAGTCTGCTGCATCTGCCGCAAATTGTAAAAAATGCTTATGTGAAGGGGCTTAGACATCTTTTTATGCTGTCAGAT
>JARQOC010000003.1:153238222-153291159 GCA_033576535.1 Allobates femoralis
CGGTGTTTATTCCCTCTTCGTGTGGTCTTACATGGTGCGGGTGGGAGGACGGGGGGGTTCTCAAAGGCGATGGCCGTTTCACACCGCAAGTGGCGCTTCAACAGGCATATAGTCCACCATATGCCTGTTGACTATATGCCTGTTGAAGCGCCACCCCACAAAGAGTGAATAAACACCGCTGATTGTGTGTTGCAACTTCTTCTCTATAAATCTAAACACAATAGCTGTATATACAATAGAGAATACAGAATAGAGACAGCTGCTACCTGTATACACAATAGAGATGGCTGCGGACCGTATACACAATGGAGAATGCTGCTGGCTATACATACAATAGAGAATACACAATAGAAACTGCTGCTGGCCATACACAATAGAGAATACACAATAGAGACTACTGCTGGCCGTACGCAATAGAGAATACACGATAGAGACTACTGCTGGCCGTACGCAATAGAGATGGCTGCCAGCCATATAGACAACATCCCAACAGCTTCCCTTTATTCCGACAGCCTCCCTCCATCCCGACAGCCTCACTTCATCCTTCCTCCATCCCAACAGCCTCACTTCATCGCGATAGCCTCTCTCCATCCCAACAATGTCCCTCCATCCTGACCGCCTCCCTCCATACTTCCTCCATCCCAACAGCGTTCCTCCATCCCGACAGCCTCCCTCCATCCTGACGGCCTCCCTCCTTCCATCCCGACAGCCTCCCTCCATACTTCCTCCATCCCAACAGCGGTCCTCCATCCTGACAGCCTCCCTCTATCCCAATAGCCTATTCCATCCTGACAGCCTCTCTCCATCCTTCCTCCATACCAACAGCCTCCCTCCATCCTGACTGCATCCCTCCATCCTGACTCCATACCAACAGCCTCCCTCCATCCTGACTGCATCCCTCCATCCTGACTGCATCCCTGTCTCCCCCACAGCCCCCGTCTCCCCCACAGCCCCCCGTCTCCCCCACAGCCCCCCTGTCTCCCTCATAGCCCCCCTGTCTCCCCCACAGCCCCCGTCTCCCCCACAGCCCCCCGTCTCCCCCACAGCCCCCCTGTCTCCCTCATAGCCCCCCTGTCTCCCCCACAGCCCCCTGTCTCCCCCACAGCCCCCTGTCTCCCCCACAGCCCCCCTGTCTCCCCCACAGTCTCCCCCACAGCCCCCTGTCTCCCCCACAGCCCCCCTGTCTCCCCCACAGTCTCCCCCACAGCCTCCCTGTCTCCCCCACAGTCCCCCTGTCTCCCCCACAGCCCCCTGTCTCCCCCACAGCCTCCCTGTCTCCCCACAGCCCCCCTGTCTCCCCACAGTCTCCCCCACAGCCCCCCTGTCTCACCCACAGCCCCCCTGTCTCCCCACAGTCTCCCCCACAGCCCCCCTGTCTCACCCACAGCCCCCCTGTCTCCCCACAGTCTCCCCCACAGCCCCCCTGTCTCACCCACAGCCTCCCTGTCTCCCCACAGTCTCCCCCACAGCCCCCCTGTCTCACCCACAGCCTCCCTGTCTCACCCACAGCCTCCCTGTCTCCCCCACAGCCCCCTGTCTCCCCCACAGCCCCCCTGTCTCCCCCACAGCCTCCAGCATACCTTACCATTGGGGGAAGCTGTGGATGCGGAGCAGGGGTGCCGGAGCCCGGAGGGCGCACATCAGCAGGACGCTGCCTGCGAGCCGAGGAATAGCTGCGGGCCTGCGGCAGCTAGTGGTGGGCGCCGCCATGTTCTTTGTGGCCGGCGCCCACTAACAGTACAGCCGGTCGGTGAAAGCTGAGACTTCAACAAAATGGCCGCGGCTAATTGGAGACCGCGGCCATTGTGTAGAGGTCTCAACCTCTATTGACCGGCTGTACTGTTAGTGGGCGTCAGCTACAAAGAACATGGCGGCGCCCACCGCTCCCTGCCGCAGCTTCTCCCCGCAACTCCAGGGCCGGGCGGCGGTGACCGGACTCCGGTCAGGCGGGAATGCGCCCTGCCCAAGATGGCGCCCTAGGCGACCGCCTAGGTTCGCCTAGTGGTCGTCCCGGCCCTGGTGCTATATAAATAAATAATAATAATGTACTCACTGATCTTTTCTGGAACCATCAGGCAAAAAAAAAACATTGCTCTGGTAGCACGGTGCCATCTTCTGAGCATGTCTTCTGAATGACAGAAATCAGAAGTTAAGTTACAAGATTTCAACACAAGTCTATGATGGACAGAATGAGGCACTTATAGACTTGCATTGAGTTGTGACCTCTTGCACACTAACTGAAACACTGGAGCAGCCAGCAGGTCACAAACTGCAGGAGACTGACTGGAGAGATGCGGGTAATAGATGAAGACGCCAGTGGGTGAGTATAAGATCGGAAGTAAGGGGCTTGGATTTAAAGCACCAGTTTATTGGTGAAATAAAAAACAATACACAGACGTGGTGCTTTAAGGGGCATTGGCTTATTAAGATTTTGGATCAAACAGTCCTTTTTTTGTAATAAAGCCTAGTTTTCTATAAAGCACACATCAATACTTTACATTCTGCATCAGCGGGTAGGTCGATCTGCTCACTGCCGGTCTTACAACCAAACTATCACCTGATGAGCACAGTATACATAACCGTCCTCATCAGCCTGAAGATCTATAAAATATATACCAAAGTTTTATCATGTGGTAGACGACCTAAGGCCACGTGCACACGTTGGAGATTTGATGAGTTTTTTACCTCAGGATTTGTAGCCAAAACCAGGAGTGGATGATTACACACAGAAGTAGTGCAGGTGTTTCTATTAGACTTTTCCTCTGATTGCTCCACTCCCGGTTTTGTCTACAAATCCTGAGGTAAAAAACTCACCAAACACTGAACATGTGCACGTGGCCTAAAAACTGATCTACGCACAGGCATATGTGTGTCAGACATATCGTGTACATGGTGGTGACCCACATTGTCAACATCTAGGTAGGGATAGTTCTTCATTAGAAAATTAAATGTTATGAAATCTTATTATTCACCCCAATCTGTCACAAAATGTGACATTAAGGATAATAGTGAACTATATATATATATATATATATATATATATACACACACGTATATATCAGCAATCAGCAAAAAAACGACAAAATGATGCCTGAAAGCCCTGAAAGGATTTATGGCTCATGTAATTATGTGACATTAATCCAAAATGTAAAAGGTTTTTGTCGTTAGGAGGTGAAATATAGTTTTCCATAGGTGACGTATACTTTCCACGACTATGTACATACTTATAAGAGATCAGGAGAAGCGACCCCACAGATCCTAACCATACATGATAGTGTTAGCTTATTTGTGTCCAGGCCTCAGAGCAGGAAAGGCCAACTCTCAGCACGTAAGGGCGGCACTGGCTCAGACATGGGTGTCAAAGGGATGGGGGCAGGGCACACAAAGGCTCCGCTTCCACTCAATGACTAGATAAATGCATTTTGCTGTCTGTTGCTATGGTAACCGGTGGAAGAAACCCGGATTCCTATTGCCAGCTACGTCTTCTTGTGTGGAAGAAAAAGACTCCGCTAACTCTTAAGAAATACAAAAACTTAGAAGCGAAGAGAAGCCAATATCTGGATTCCCAAAGCCCCCGGAGAAGGGGCACACATTCACCAGCACACTGGCCCGCTGCGTAATAGCAGGATGGCACATACCTACAGCTGGCAGCAGAGCATCACCTGGCGGAAAAGACTGTAATGTTACAGAAGGCATGCAGACTGACGGGAAAGGATATATCATCATGACTGGTATCACAACACCCAGAATATTGAATTTTTTGTAGGATTTTTACCTCTTTTTACGCCTTGCAGTTTTCGTCAGGGCTGTGGAGTCATAACCGGAGTCGGTGTCCATTTTGGTGTAGCTGGAGTCGGATTCAGGGAAACAAAGGAGTCGGAGTTGGGTGATTGTCTTATCGGCTCCACAGCCCTGGTTTTCGTTGCAGTTTTTTTTTTTTTTTTTTCCGCAAAACTCCATAAAATGGCACATGCTTTTCTTGAATTTTAAACAATGCAAAAATTAATTTTTTCTACTTTTGCTTTTAACCTTTTTTTGTGACTTTAAGATTCAAATGGTGGCACGTTTTGTAGAATGGTGCGGAAAATGTGCCAAAGTATCAGGCGTACACAAAATCACTCAATAAGATCAATCTGGTGTTCGGGCACAATGGAGTGAATGTGTAATAAATCTTGCAACTTTTCAAAATGTCACAAATGATGAAACATTTGGAAAACTAAAACCCTACTAGAGTGATGAATTAGAAAGAACACAGGCAGACACATATAAAATACAGTCCAAAAAAGGTCCAAATGGAAAGAGAATATGGCGCAAACAAAAACTATAGGCAAAGCATAAAAAACCTGACAGATATACAGTGTTGGCCAAAAGTATTGGCACCCCTGCAATTCTGTCAGATAATACTCAGCTTCTTCCTGAAAATGACTGCAATCACAAATTCTTTGGTATTATTATCTTCATTTAATTTGTCTTCAATGAAAAAACACAAAAGAGAATGAAGCAAAAAGCAAAACATTGATCATTTCACACATAACTCCAAAAATGGGCCGGACAAAAGTATTGGCACCCTCAGCCTAATACTTGGTTGCACAACCTTTAGCCAAAATAACTGCGATCAACCGCTTCCGGTAACCATCAATGAGTTTCTTACAATGCTCTGCTGGAATTTTAGACCATTCTTCTTTGGCAAACTGCTCCAGGTCCCTGATATTTGAAGGGTGCCTTCTCCAAACTGCCAGTTTTAGATCTCTCCACAGGTGTTCTATGGGATTCAGGTCTGGACTCATTGCTGGACACCTTAGAAGTCTCCAGTGCTTTCTCTCAAACCATTTTCTAGTGCTTTTTGTAGAGTGTTTTGGGTCATTGTCCTGCTGGAAGACCCATGACCTCTGAGGGAGACCCAGCTTTCTCACACTGGGCCCTACATTATGCTGCAAAATTTGTTGGTAGTCTTCAGACTTCATAATGCCATGCACACGGTCAAGCAGTCCAGTGCCAGAGGCAGCAAAGTAACCCCAAAACATCAGGGAACCTCCGCCATGTTTGACTGTAGGGACCGTGTTCTTTTCTTTGAATGCCTCTTTTTTTCTCCTGTAAACTCTATGTTGATGCCTTTGCCCAAAAAGAGAGAACATTCTTCCAAAACGTTGTAGAGTGAAAAATGAAACAAGTTGCGCCAAACTGCTTGATCAAATGTATTAAAAAGCGGATAAATCAGCCAAGTGCTCACCTGATTTCGTTGTGCCTGGGTCGCACAACTGACCGCCGAGCGGGGAACAATTAAGCGTGAACCTCCGGGTCGGACGTGCCAAGCAGGAGGGGACGTGATGCAGTCCTTGTTCGTGCGAGTCGGGAGGCGACTCGCTGGATGGCGAGCGAGGGGCACGCTGACGAGACCTCCAAATCGTGGGAGTCCGATACCGTGGGCTGTGCTGTGTTCCTTCATCCTGCGAGTCGGCGAGTGGTGAAGTGCACGGATGGAGGTGGCGTGTAGTTGTGAGCAAGGTCCGGGAGCCGAGCTGCTCAGACTCGCACTTCCCAGAGGGGAAGGCGTGCAAGTGTATAATGGAAATAGATTGGTTGCAATCCGAGCGCTAATACCTAACAACGCTCACGGGATATTTACCTCAAGGCTTTATTAGATCAGTGTAGAATTCCAATTCTCCACAACGCGTTTCTGCGCTTAGTGCGCCTTTCTCAAGTGGACCACTTGAGAAAGGCGCACTAAGCGCAGAAACGCGTTGTGGAGAATTGGAATTCTACACTGATCTAATAAAGCCTTGAGGTAAATATCCCGTGAGCGTTGTTTGGTTGCAATCCGAGCGCTAATACCTATCTATTTCCAAAACGTTGTAGGCTTTCTCAGGTAAGTTTTGGCAAACTCCAGCCTGGCTTTTTTATGTCTCGATGTAAGAAGTGGGGTCTTCCTGGGTATCCTACCATACAGTCCCTTTTCATTCAGACGCCGACGGTTAGTGCGGGTTGACACTGTTGTACCCTCAGACTGCAGGGCAGCTTGAACTTGTTTGGATGTTAGTCGAGGTTCTTTATCCACCATCCGCAAAATCTTGCGTTGAAATCTCTCATCAATTTTTCTTTTCCGTCCACATCTAGGGAGGTTAGCCACAGTGCCATGGGCTTTAAACTTCTTGATGACACTGCACACGGTAGACACAGGAACATTCAGGTCTTTGGAGATGGACTTGTAGCCTTGAGACTGCTCATGCTTCCTCACAATTTTGTTTCTCAAGTCCTCAGACAGTTCTTTGTTCTTCTTCCTTTTCTCCATGCTCAATGTGGTACACACAAGGATAGAGGACAGAGGTTGAGTCAACTTTAATCCATGTCAAGTGGTTGCAAGTGTGAATTAGTTATTGCCAACACCTGTTAGGTGCCACAGGTAAGTTACAGGTGCTGTTAATTACACAAATTAGAGAAGCATCACATGATTTTCTAACAGGGTCAATACTTTTGTCCACCCCCTTTTTTATGTTTGGTGTGGAATTATATCCAATTTGGCTCTAGGACAATTCTTTTTGTGTTTTTTTCATTGAAGACAAATTAAATGAAGATTATAATACCAAAGAATTTGTAATTGCCATCATTTTCAGGAAGAAACTGAGTATTATCTGACAGAATTTGGCCAACACTGTATAGGCAGAAATCCAATAATGAATCAGCCCCCCACAGCAGGATATGGCTATGACTTTTATAGAATTGGCAGATGAGCCCCCCTTCCCCAAAATAAAAAGGTTAGCGTTTTTTCAGCCCTTCTAGTCATTCACTATTAAGAGAACCACATTGCACAAATCTGCACCAAACACGCAGCAAAAAGCACAGAGCTTTTGGTGCCTTTTTCTGCCAGAAGGTGTAAGGGCCGCTTTCCACGTCACAATATCGTTCCGATATTACATACGATCTCACGGGAGCGCGCACGTTTTTGGCACTTGTCCAAGATTGCACAGTAGATGTCACACAGGGAGATATCAGCAGGCAACGCAACTACGATGGTGTACGCTCCTTCTTTGCTCTGGGTATGATCAACACAGGGAACGACCATTTAACATTGGAGTGAATTGGGGAAGTTGCGCTCCAAATCGTAGTTGCGCTGTCACACAGCACGATCATGCCACATCGTAATATCGTACGGTTGAAGGGCTTGCACAATATTCTTGCAATATTGTAGTTGGGTTGTTTTCGCGTCGCATTGCCTATTTACACAACACAATGCACGAATGATAACTGCAACGGCTGGACCATGTGACTTTTTATCGATGTTGTGTTGCGATATTGCGACTTGTAAAGCGGCCTTAAGTCTTAGTGCAAAAAATGTCTGCAGGATGTGCACTTACCCTAAGGGCCCGTTTGCACACTGAATTTGTGGTGCAGATTTTGAAACTGCACCTACTGTCAGAAAAACACACTCAAACCATCCCTGTCCACATAGTGCGGTGCGTATTTGATGTGTTTTTGGTGCGGATTTAATGCATAACTGTAGGTGCTTTGTGTCTATTTCAATAACGTCTGGATACTTTGGTCAAAAAAAAAAGAGAAAAAAAAATTCAAATTCTGCCCACCCCCAACACTATCACTTTGTGCGGATTTCAATGTAAATTTGGCTCCGCAATGAAATATGCAGCAGATCCACAGCGGAAAATATATGCACCATGCGGACAGGACATCCCAAATCCCATGGAAATGGCTGGGAAAATACACTGTTGCAAACTCAGTGCGGATCTGCACCAAACACACGATGCAATGCACATCAAGCGAACGGGTCCTTAGGCTATGTTCACATTACGGAGTATTTTTGGTGCAACGTTTTCACATGTTTTTTTTTCTTGGTTTTATGCAAATTCATCAAAAAAAAAAACAAGCCTTCTTCATTTCCATCCGGAAAGTCATGCACACATTGGTTTATTTTCCTGATGGAAATTGAAACCTGCTTGTTTTTTGCAGCATTTTTGAAAGAATGAGCATGTCTATTCTTTCAGCGTTTTTTTGCCTTGGTTTTCTGGTGACAGGATGAAAATTAAGAAGGCTTCATCTGGAGGAGAGTTTAGGAGAGCGTGCAAGAGAGAAAGAGAGCTAGAGAGTGTAAGACAGAGCGAGAAAGAGAGCGAGTGTATATCGGACAAGACTCACCAATGCAAGTCTATGAATTTGAAAAAAAAAAAACGGATGTCAAACGGACCATCAGTATGCCGTCTGTTTTGTACAGATATATTCCCATTCTGAAGCATAGGACACTGTACATGGTCCTGTAAATAATTGTTGAACAATAATTGCTGAGAAAAAAAGCATTACATACGGATGGCGAGAAAAAAAACGACACACTCATATGACATATGGAATACCAAAAGGATTTCACTCTTCCAAGTTTTCTGAATGTAATTCAGACCCGTTTATTATCAGTATCTTTTGTGGGTACACTGAGTTTTATATACAGATTTTCCCCATAGAAGTGCATTACACTGGGAATAGGAAGCATAAACGTTTTTAAAGTGTTTACACTACGGAAACACACTAAGAATGCATGTAATCTGTATGTGCGCGTGACTACATAAATACAGTTTTGTCAAATATCAGGATGTATAAAAAGAGCATCTTTATGTAAAATGAGACATACCGAAAAAAGAAAAGACAAAATCCGCAGAGTTAAAAGCATAATAAAATCATGTAAAAAGGCAAAGAAAGCAAAACAAGTACAGTAATCAGGTAATAAATGAAGAAAATGTGCAACATCAATGGTGGGAACGAAGCCTTAAACAGGGCTCTACTAAATGCAGTCAACCTTCATTAAACTATGAAAATTCCTACAGTACGTCCTACCCCCTAGGGGTATAATGATATGCTACGGGCAAATAGCCGGAAACTGTCTTCAGATCACACCTACATGACTTCCAAGTCAAATTTCAAAACATAAAATAACCTAGTAAAAAACATCCAAGAAAGAAGCAGCCAAACTACCATTACCTGGTGACTACATGGATGTGGTGCAGGATGCTGTGTTGGGGCCTCTGCATGATATTGGTATGGTCACCAGGTGCATATAATTACGGCTTTTTTCTGTGATTTTTTTGGTATCATGGGCTTTTCAGTGAAAATGTATTAGTCTACCATTGACTTACTATATCCTTCACCAATATGGTGTACATTGTAAGGCCCACTTCACATCACTTTTTTTGGGATCCACGGCTATCCATTGTAAAACGGATAGCCACGGATCCAATTTGGCCTCCATGTATCCCTATGGGCACGGATTGGTCCATGTGTGCAGGGATCCGATTGTGTCTGCTTTTTTCACATACACAAAATCGGAGACTGCTCCGATTTTAGGCGCAGCAGACAGAATCGGACAGCATCGGATCCAATGCTGTCCGATTTAAACAGCATGGGGGTCTATGGAGCTTGGATACGGGAAAAAAACAGGATCATTATCTGATTTTAGAGTACTGAGCATGCTCAGTACACTAAAACTGCTCTGTTCATACACTATCTACATACACTGCTAAAGTGAAGTTAAATAAAGCAATGTGTAAAAAAAAAAAAAAAAATGCTCACCTCTCCGCCGAGTGTCCCGCGATGCGAGGCATCCATCTCCAATGGCTGCAGGACCTTACATCAGCTGACAGGGAAGGGGGCGGCAACCTGATTAGCTGATGTGTCACATGACAGCATCAGTAGAGTGGTTTAAATCGCCCGCCTGCCAATTGGGTGATTTAAACCGCTCAGCTGATGCTGTCATGTGACACATCAACTGATCTGGTTGACGCCCCCTTCCTGGTCAGCTGATGTAAGGTCTTGCAGCCATCAGAGATGGATGCCTCGCATCGCGGGAAACTCGGCGGAGAGGTGAGCATTTTTTTTATTTTTAACCATTGCTTTCTTTCCCTTTCGCAATTTATGTAGATACATTGCAAAAGTGAAAGTACAGCTCCGCTTGCCTGTGCTTTGCAGGCTCAGCTCCTCCCAGCTCTTTCTGTGTTCGGATCCCTCAAAATCACTGATCCATACACAGAAATGGCATCCGGAGTTCACATCCGGACCTGTCCATGTGGTCCTGCAAAAAACAGGATCCCCACGGAACAGGAAAAAACATGATGTGAAGGGGGCCTAAGCCCTTGAGTGCAGGGTCCTCTCCCCTATGTACCAGGCTGTCACAATGTGTTATATGTATGTACCCTTTTCAAATGTACAGCACCCTTGACTTAATAATAATAATCACAACGTAAGAATAGTCTGCAGCCACCTGCAGACTGTATGACAGCAGATCCAGTACTAAGTCATTGACTTCATCTTTTATAATGATAAGAAGGAACATACCAAAAACTATGAGTACTGAACAGAAAATAAAATCACTGCCAAGCACTGGCACAGAGGGGGCGCTCTACAGGACCTGAAGCCTTCACACAGAGCAGTATACAATGTGCAGTGTATTCTATAGGGCAGTGTTATAGATGGAGAATATTACTATATACAGGGTGGCTCAGTGGTTAGCACTATTGCTTTTGTAGCCTGAGGGTCTTAGGTCTAAATCCCACCAAGGACGTCATTCGCAGGTTTGTACGATCTCCCTGAGTTTGTGTGGGTTTCCTCTGGGATCTCTGGTTTCCTTCCACACTCTAAAGACAATCAGATAGGGACCTTAGATTGTGAGCTCCAATGGGGACAGTTATAATGTCTATAAAGTGTTGTGGAATTGATGGCCATATATATAGATAAGCATAATACACATTACATTATACTTACTATGTGCAGTGTGTGCTATAATGCAGTCTCATACATACAGTAATGTGTATTATTAATTATACATTGCTTATAGAGCCATTAATTCCACAGCGCTTTACAGACATTACTGTCCCCATTGGGCTCACAATCATAATTCCCTATCAGAATATCCTTGGAGTGTGCAAGGAAACCGGAGAACCTGGGGAACCCGCACAAAACCAGGGAAAGCATACACACTCCTTGTAGATGTTGTCCTTGGTGGGATTTGTACCTAGACCCCAGTGCTGCTAACCACTGAGCCACCATACATATAGCAATATTCTCCATGTATATACACTGCACTATATGATACACTTCTTGTGTATAGCAATATTCCTGTATAACACTGCACTACACATAGTGATACTCCTCATCAATAACACTGCAGACTGTAAGCCCGCCAGGGGTAGGGTCCTCTCCACCTGTACCAGTTGGTCATTGCTAGTTTATTCACTGTAATTTATATTAGTATTTTGTAAGTAACCCCTTCTCATGTACAGTGCCATGATCACTAGTGCTCTATAAATATTAATAATACTGTATATCTATACACAGTATAGTATAACACAGGCAGTGCCCTATTATAATACACTATACACAGTGTAGCAGTACAGTATAACAGATGCCATTCAATATATAATTTACAGTTCAGTGTTTTCTGTTCTTCATAATAACAGATATAACAGTGCACTATGTATGATACGCACAGAGTATTACATGCGGTATAATCTATAGTACACCCCAGTGTATAATGTATGTATAGTGGTGTAACACAGGTGACTGGCCGTATAACAATTGTCATGCGTGATGTGTTATGGGGCTGTGTTATACAGTCCGGTGGGTTGTTTTTATTCAGTTATACATTATGTACTTTAATGTAATATAGTATAGTATGGGGTGTACATTGTATAGGGCAGTGCACAGTCCTGGCTAAATGTTTTGATTCCGACACACATTTTGGTTTTCTGAGCATTTATATACTGATAGTTTGCATTAAAGTTGTCCACTATTCCGATTTGGCGCAGGGCTCACATGACATAACAGCATCACGTGAGCCCCAGGAGAGCGAGTGTCAACACCACCGGAACATCGCCTACACCGGAAGGGAGTGTAAGTGCTGTTATTCTAAAGGAGGCAAACATACTGCTGGAGAAGGGGTGTCTGAGTAGTGGACAACCCCTTTAACTCTAGATTGTTATTAAGAATGATTAAATGCATTGCAAAGACACAGTTTCCTATGAAAACTAACTTAATCACAAAACCCCTTCTAAATCACAACCCTGCCACAAAATGATCTGCTCCCATCATTTCAGTGATATTCTTGTTATCTCTGGAACAAGTAGCTGATTAAATTATAAGAGCAGACTGGTGTCTTTAAAAGGTGCAGGTGCTATCATATTCTTCTGTTTACCATGGTAACCTCCAAAAATCACCTACAGCCATATTTGTGTGGCATCAAATGAGCTCTAGTAGGACATTGCTGCCTGTAAGATTGCCCCAAAATCAACCATTGATTGGATCAAGGAGAACTTCAAAGATAAGGGTTTAGTCACTTTGAAGAAGGCTTCAGAGAGCCCAAGAAAGTCAAGGACCATCTCCTTAGGCTTCACACCATGGTACAATCAGGTCCGGGGCTGTCAGGGGTGAACCGGACAGCCCCGGAACCGATTTTCAAACAGAACCGTAGGGCAAATATGCCCTCTGGTCCTGTTTGTAGCCGGATTCTGCAGAGTGCAGCTGAGGTAGCTGTCTCCTGCTGAAATGGTGCTGAACCACTTCACAGGGGACAGCTCCCTGGTGCTGAAGTTCAGCGTAGCTCACGCTGAACTGCAGCCGCTGGTGTCCGAATCCCGGATCCTCCCAGATCTGGGCAATCCGGCGCCATAGACTCCCATGTTGGGGAGCGCCGGATTGCCCAGGATCCGGGAGGATCCAATTTGGGCAGATTTTTCGCCTCGGACACAAAAACGTTGCAAGCGAATTGTCCCGGATCCTCCTGGACAGATGGAAACTGGATGGTACATAACTGGTATATACAGTGTCTATTCTACGTTCTGTACAGTGTATTTTATGAACAGTGTTATATTATATAGTGTTTATTATGTACAGTGAAGCTATATATGGTGTGCATTCTGTACATTGAAGTGTATATTATGCAGTATATGGTGTGTATTCTGTACAGTCCAGTGTATATTATGTACAGTGTTATTATATATGGTGCATATTATGAGGTGTTATACATAGTGTATCTTCTGTGCTATGTTATACATGGTTTATATTGTGTACAATGCAGTGTATATTCTGTACAATGTTACATATGGTATATATTATGTACAGTGCAGTTATATATGGTGCATATTATGTACAATGCAGTGTATATTCTGTACTGTGTTATATATGGTGTATATTGTGTACAGTGCAGTGTATAGTGTACAGTATTATATATGGTGTATATCATGTACAGTGCAGTGTATCTTCTGTACAGTGCAGTGTATATTGTGTACAGTGTTATATACAGTTTATATTGTGTACAGTGCAGTTTATATTATACAGTATATGGTGTATATTGTGTACAGTGTTACATACAATGTATATTGTGTACAGTGCAGTTTATATTATACAGTATATGGTGTATATTGTGTACAGTGTTATATACAGTGTATATTGTGTACAGTGCAGTGTATATTGTGTACAGTGTTATATACAGTGTATATTGTATACAGTGCAGGGTATATTGTGTACAGTGTTATATATGGTGTATATTATGTACAGTGCAGTGTATATTGTATACAGTACAGGGTATATTGTGTACAGTGTTATATATGGTGTATATTATGTACAGTGCAGTATATCTTCTGTACAGTGCAGTGTATATTGTGTACAATGTTATATACGGTGTATATTGTGTACAGTGCAGGGTATATTGTGTACAGTGTTATATATGGTATATTATGTACAGTCGTGTATATTGTGTACAGTGTTATATACAGTGTATATTATGTACAGTGCAGTATATCTTCTGTACAGTTCGGTGTATATAGTGTAAAGTGTTATATACAGTTTATATTATGTACAGTGCAGTGTATATTGTGTACAGTGCAGTCAGTGTATATTATGTGCAGTGTATATAGTGTACAGTGTTATATACAGTTTATTTTATGCACAGGGCAGTGTATCTTCTGTACAGTGCAGTGTATATTGTGTACAGTGTTATATACAGTGTATGTTATGTACAGTGCAGTATGTCTTCTGTACAGTGCAGTGAATATCGGTACAGTGTTATACAGTGTATCTTCTGTACAGTGCAGTGTATATTGTGTACAGTGTTATATACAGTGTATGTTATGTGCAGTGCAGTATGTCTTCTGTACAGTGCAGTGTATATCGTGTACAGTGTATCTTCTGTACAGTGCAGTGTATATTGTGTACAGTGTCATATATGATGTATATTATGTACAGTGCAGTGTATATTATGTACAGTGCAGTGTATATCGTGTACAGTGTCATATATGGTGTATATTATGTACAGTGCAGTGTATCTTCTGTACAGTGCAGTGTATATAGTGTACAGTGTCATATATGGTGTATATTATGTACAGTGCAGTGTATATAGTGTACAGTGTTATATACAGTGTAAATTATGTACAGTGCAGTATGTCTTTGTACAGTGCAGTGTATATAGTGTACAGTGTTATATTATACAGTGTATATTATGTACAGTGCAGTGTATATAGTGTACAGTGTCATATATGGTGTATATTATGTACAGTGCAGTGTATCTTCTGTACAGTGCAGTGTATATTGTGTACAGTGTTATATACAGTGTATATTATGCAAGGTGCAGTGTATATTGTGTACAGTGTTATATACAGTGTATATTATGTACAGTGCATCTTCTGTACAGTGCAGTGTATATTGTGTACAGTGTAATTACTTCTGTACAGTGCAGTGTATATTGTGTACAGTGTTATCTTCTGTACAGTGCAGCATGTCTTCTATACAGTGCAGTGTATATCGTGTACAGTGTATCTTCTGTACAGTGCAGTGTATATTGTGTACAGTGTCATATATGATGTATATTATGTACAGTGCAGTGTATATTATGTACAGTGCAGTGTATATTATGTACAGTGCAGTGTATATAGTGTAGTGTCATATATGGTGTATATTATGTACAGTGCAGTGTATATTATGTACAGTGCAGTGTATCTTCTGTACAGTGTAGTGTATATTGTGTACAGTGTTATATACAGTGTATATTATGCAAGGTGCAGTGTATATTGTGTACAGTGTTATATACAGTGTAAATTATGTACAGTGCAGTATGTCACCTGTACAGTGCAGTGTATATAGTGTACAGTGTTATATTATACAGTGTATATTATGTACAGTACAGTGTATATAGTGTACAGTGCTATATTATACAGTGTATATTATGTACAGTACAGTGTATATAGTGTACAGATATATATACAGTGTATATTATGTACAGTACAGTGTATACAGTGTACAGTGTCATATATGGTGTATATTATGTACAGTGCAGTGTATATTGTGCACAGCGCAGTGTATATATGGTGTGTGCTGTACACCCTCCCTGTGTCCATGTGTCCTGCACTTGGTAACAATCCCACACACAAGTCCCCGTGCTGGTGCAGGGACAGGACAGCACTGACCTGCGCAGGAAGAGTCAGCAGTAGTCCGGGACATGGGAGCGCCCGCAGTGCACAGCCGGGGCAGCTCAGGGGTGTCCGGGGCTTTGTCCCTGCGGCAGTCAGTCAGTGTACGGGGTCTGTACCAGGATCTGTGCTCGGGTCCTCTCTCTCTCTCTCCCGGAGACTGTGCACCTCCTCCCCCTCCTCCTCTCCTGCTGCCACCCGCCAGCAGGCACGTCACTGCCCGGGGAGGGGACACGGGGCGGGGAGAGATCGGCGGCACCAGATCAATATGAGGAAGGAAAGGGGGATCGGTCATCACAGAGAGCCGCAGGATCGGCGACATACGACAGTGCGATAGAGCCGACTCCTGTGTGGCTGTGTCCGCCCGGGCCACTGTCTGTCCGGGCCACTGTCTGTCCGGGGCACTGTCTGTCCGGGGCACTGTCTGTCCAAGGCAGCGTCTGGTCAGGGCACTGTCTGTCCGGGGCACTGTCTGTCCAAGGCAGCGTCTGGTCAGGGCACTAACTGTCCGGTGCATTGTCTGTCCGGGGTACTGTCTGTCCAGGGTACTGTCTGTCCGGGGCAGCATCCGGCCGTGACATCGTCCGGTCACGGCACTGTCTGTCTAGGGTAGCGTCCGACCAGGGCATTGTCTATCTGGGGCAGCATCCGGTAGGGGCACTGTCCAGGGCAGCGTCTGGCCAGGGCACTGTCTGTCTGGGGCAGTGTCCGGTCAGGGCACTAAGTGTCTGGGGCACTGTCTGTTCGGGGCAGCATTCAGTCAGGCACTATCTGTTCAGGATGCGCCACTTGTCTGTCCGGGGCAGCGTCCAGTCAGGGCATTATCTGTCCGGGGCAGCGTCCAGTCAGGGCACTGTCTGTCCGGGGCAGCGTCCAGTCAGGGCACTGTCTGTCCGGGGCAGCATCCGGTCAGGGCACTGCCTGTCCAGGGCACTGTCTATCCAGGGTACTATCTGTCCGGGGTACTGTCTGTTGTGGCAGCGTCCGTCAGCCTGTCATAGGGCACTTGTACGCGGGGCAGGCGAGGCAATCCAGTCGGAGCACTGGCTGCCCAGGGCACTGTCTGTCCGGGTACTGTCTGTTGGGACAGCGTCCGGTCAGGGCACTGTCTGTCCGGGGCAGCGTCCAGTCGGAGCACTGTGTGTCCGGGGGAAAAGAGTCCGGTCAGGGCACTGTCCGGGACAGCGTCCAGCCGGGGCACTGTCTGTCCGGGGCAGCATCCGGTAAGGGTACTCGTCTCCAGCCGGGGAACTGTCTATCTGGGGCAGTGTCTAGTCAGGGCACTATCCGGGGCAGCGTGATTGGTGGCGGCAGGATAAGGACCATAAACTGTTACAAATTACTATGCGCCTCGAGGTTCAACTAGATCGGTGTTGGAGGTAGAAACCTTTGGACCAAAATCTTGGAGTCTGCCGCTCTCAACCATGTCCGTCGCATTGCGCCTTTGGAGACAAATTGTTCCAACCTTAATTAAAATCCCACTGACTGCACTTGAAATGCATATCCCATATATAGACTTAAGGCCTTGGGTACGCGCGGGAATTAAAACATTACACCAACTGTTGGATGGCTTTGGAATCAAAACGTTTGAAAGATTGTCTAACAGGCATCCTGACATCCAGCGTAGTTTCTATCAATACCTACAACTGCGGCATCTCATTCATAGCACTCCTCCTTTGGCTTTCTTCAATTCTCAACTAGATCGTAAAGTCAATGGCCTATTCTTGTCATCAGGCACTAGTGCTGGGGCGGTATCTATTCTATATAGAGCTTTAAATGATCATAACACAGATGAAAAACTGCCTTAGGGCCCTTTCACATCAGCGTTTTTCATTCACTTGCTTTTGTTTAATTTAGATTTCGCAGTGTATATTAATACATTGTGGAATCTTATGGGCGGTCACAGCTGTCACAGAGGGGAGGAGGAAGCAGGATTCTTCCTCCCCTCTGGGAGAATACGCAGGATCAGCTGCGTAAACAATTGACATATCAATTGTTTACGGAGCTGCGCTTTCTCCCGGAATGTGGCAAGTGCGGTTTTGCACTTGCGGCAGGTGCGGCAGCGAAAAAAAACGCATCTGCCGCAAGTCCTCCTATACTTTGTATGGGAAAAACCGCAACCGCGCCGCAAGTGGAACGGTTAGGGTGCTTTCACATCTGCGTTTTTCGTAATTCGCGGCAGATGCGGTGAAAAAACCGCATCTGCCGCGTTTACCGCATAACCGTTCCACTTGCGGCGCGGTTGCGGTTTTTTCTATGCAATGTATAGGGGGACTTGCGGCAGATGCGGCAAGTGCGGTTTTGCACTTGCGGCAGGTGCGGCCGCGAAAAAAACCGCAGCAAGCCGCGGTTTTTTTCGCGGCCGCACCTGCCGCAAGTGCAAAACCGCACTTGCCGCATCTGCCGCAAGTCCCCCTATACATTGCATAGAAAAAACCGCAACCGCGCCGCAAGTGGAACGGTTATGCGGTAAACGCGGCAGATGCGGTTTTTTCACACGCATCTGCCGCGAATTACGAAAAACGCAGATGTGAAAGCACCCTTAGGGCCCTTTCACATCAGCGTTTTTTAAATTTGCGGCAGATGCGGTGAAAAAACCGCATCTGCCGCAACTGCCGCATAACGGTTCCACTTGCGGCACGGTTGCGGTTTTTTCCATAGGAAGTATAGGGGGACTTGCGGCAGATGCGGCAAGTGCGGTATTGCACTTGCGGCAGGTGCGGCAGAGAAAAAAACCGCGGCTTACTGCGGTTTTTTCTCTGCCGCACCTGCCGCAAGTGCAATACCGCACTTGCCGCATCTGCGCAAGTCCCCTATACTTCCTATGGAAAAAACCGCAACCGTGCCGCAAGTGGAACCGTTATGCGGCAGTTGCGGCAGATGCGGTTTTTTCACCGCATCTGCCGCAAATTTAAAAAAACGCTGATGTGAAAGGGCCCTTATGCGGCAAACGCGGCAGATGCGGTTTTTTCACCGCATCTGCCGCGAATTACGAAAAACGCTGATGTGAAAGGGTCCTTAGGCTGCGTTCACACATTGCGTATTTTGCTGCGCTTTTTTACACGCGCTTTTCAAAATACGCAATGTGCCTTTTGTCTGCCAGCAAAGTGAATGGGAAATTCACTTTGCAGTGCAGACATTGTGTAAAAGTACGCCCTACGTTTTCCGGGAGAAAGCGCAGCTTCGTAAACAATTGATATGTCAATTGTTTACGCAGCTGATCCTGCGTATTCTCCCAGAGGGGAGGAAGAATCCTGCTTCCTCTCCCCTCTGTGACAGCTGTGACCGCCCATTAGATTCCACAATGTATTAATATACACTGCGAAATCTAAATTAAACAAAAGCAAGTGAATAAAAAATAAAAAAGAATGAATACTTCACCTGTCCGGTGCCTTCTCCCACTGTCTGGTCTCCGGTTCTATGCGAGAGGTGTTCTGACAGGACCTGTGGTGATGTCAGAGGGGCGTTCCCAGGCACTCGCGGTCATGTGATACATATCACATGACCGCGAACAGCCAATCAGCGCGGGGAATGCCCCCTCTGACGTCACCACAGGTCCTGTCAGTACACCCCTTACTTAGAACCGGAGACCGGACAGCGGGAGAAGGCACCGGACAGGTGAAGTAGTCATTCTTTTTTATTTTACATAGATTTGCCTCTGTTTAATTTAGATTTCACAGTGTATATTAATACACTGTGAAATCTAATGGGGCTGTCACATCACTGCGCATCACTGCGCTTTCTGGAGTAAAGAAAGCGCAGTGTGTGAAAGCCCCTGCGTATTTTGTTGCGCATTTTTGCGCGGCCGAAAAACACGGCAAAAAGCGCAGCAAAATACGCAAATGTGTGAACGCAGCCTTATATGAAACTCTGGGAGGAGGAGTTACAGGTGCCCTTGGAGCCTGGAGGGTGGTGGGAGGCAGTACGAGAGATCCGCAGAGTGTCAGCCTGTATCAACCATCTGGAGCAGTTAAAGAAAGTCCATTTACGCTGGTATTTATGCCCAGTTAGAGTAGCACGCTTTGGCCCTGAAGGCTCCCCACTATGCTGGAGAAATTGCGGTAAGCTGGGGACCCTTAGTCATATGTCGTGGTCATGCTCAAAGTTACAGACACTGTGGTGTAACCTGGAGGGTTTGATCCTTGAGGTGACAGGACTTCATATACCTAAATGTCCTAGTATGGTAATACTTCACATTGGTTTGGACGAGATCCCACATGTGATAAGAGTTGTCTCTCCTTTTCTCATAGCTGTTAGGCTGGTGATAGCTGCCAATTGGAAACTCGCAACTGTTCCTACTATACAACAGGTGGTAGACCAAGTAAATCAGCACTCCCAGTATGAGCTGGCTCTGACTATCCAAATCGGCCAAAAAAAAAGAAAATCAAGCTCTGGGAACCATGGCTCAGTAACAGATTGTCCATCACCCCGAAGTGTGGAGGCTCTTTGGATCCAGGAGTAGGCTAGCGCTTTTAATGGTCAAGAGGTTACGGATTAACTCCCTATTCTGAGAAGGCTCGAAGTATAACCGAGGTTTAATGGCTAATCACCGAGATGTACCTACACCCCCCCCCTACCCTCCCCATGGCCCTCTCTATTTCCCTAACCCCTTTTGTCTTGCTTCTTATCTCTCCTCTCCCCCCCCCCCCCCTCCTTTTTTTATTTTTTTTCTGCTGGATTTGTTGACTGGTGGTTGTATTATTAATGGATGTTCACCCGCTAGTTTGCAGATGGTTTCCCTTTTTTGTAAGTATATGCAAATATTCAATAAAAATTATTTGGAAAAAAAAAAAAAGGAAAGCCGGGCACCACACCTATATAAGCCCTGTGTATGTAGTATCACCTTAGAAAATGGCACAATGCAAAAGTACTTTTGTCAAGGGGTGCTACAATGGAAGAATGTATTGAGTAAACTTGAAAAAAAAAAGTGTGCCCTCACCCGTATAGATGTTGCACTAAATCCTTTACTGCGGTGGAAGATTTACATGGTGCAGGGAGGGAGAAAAAGGAACAGATAACGAGTCGTTTAGCAAAATGGGTGAGTGCACCTTTTTTCAACTTATGTCTTTAAACAATTTAAGACAGTCCATGATGTCATGTATTTGGAAGCTTCTGATTGGTTTATAAGCAACATCTGAGTTAATTAGGGATACACCTGTGGATGTATTTTAATGCACCCCTGAAACACAAGGTTTCTTTGTGTAGCATTATAGGAAAGTTTAAAGAAATCAGCCAAGATATCAGGAAGAGAATTGTGGACTTTTATAAGTTGGTTCATCCTTGTGTGCTATTTCCAGATACCTGAAGGTGCCTCGTTCACCTGTACAAACAAGTATATACAAGTATAAACAAGATGGGAATGCCCAGCCATCATACTGCTCAGGAAGTAGAAAGGTTCTGTGTCCCAGAAATGAGCATGCTTTGGTCTGACGTGAAAATCAACCAAAGAACAAAAGCAAAAGACCTTGTGAAGATGATGGTGGAAGCTGGTAAGATTGTGTCTTTATCCACAATGAAATGAGTACTGTATCAACATGGACTGAAAGGCCACTCACTAGGAAAAAGCCATTACTCCAAAAGAAACATAAAAAAGCCAGATTAATTATAGCAAATGCACACAAGAACAAAGATCTACATTTTTGGAGACATGTCCTGTGGTCTGATGAAACTAAAATTGAACTGTTTGGCCATAATGACTATTGTTACATTTGTAGGAAAAACAGAGAAACTTGGAAGCCTAATAACACCATCCCAACTGTGAAACATGGGGGAAAAGCATCATGTTGTGGCGTTTTGCTGCAGAAGGGACCGATGCATTTCCGATGCATTTCACAAAATAGAGGAAAGAAGATTATGTGGCAATACTGTAGTAATATCTCAAGGCCTGGAAGTTAAAGCTTGGATTGAAATGGGTCTTCCAAGTGGACAATGACCCGAAGCGTAGTGCCAAACAGGTTACAAAGTGTCTTAAGTATAACAAATTCAATGTTTTGGAGTGGCCATCACAAAGCCCTGATCTCAATCCTACTGAATATTTATTGGCAAAACTGAAAAGGCAGGTGCAAGCAAGACTACCTACGAACATGGCTCAGTTACACCAGTTCTGTCAGGGGGAACGAGCCCAAATTCCTATCAACTATCATGAGAAGCTTGTGGAAGGATATCCAAAACATTTGACCCAAATCATAATGTTTAACAGCAAAGGTACCAAAAACTAATGAAATGCATGTAAACTTGTGCCTTTGCAGAAAGTAATTAAAATGCTTTCAAACATTCTCTCACTCCTTATACTTGCATTTAACAAATATTAATAATTATGGACGTCATTTCCGGTCTGGTGCATTGTGGGTGATTATCATGTGTTTGAGTCGGCTTCACTATGCGCACTGTGCATGCTCCAGAGCTGGCCTGTACAGCCAATACACCCCACAATGCACCAGACCGGAAATGACGTCCAGTCTGGTGCAAATTGGGAGCGCACAGGAGACTGAATTCTGACACCCACAGTGGTGTGATAACAGCAGTGAGGGGGGAGACGGAGACCTCCCAGTCAGGCTAAATACCGTAATCTGGATGCATCGCTTGTATGCAAAAGAGTATGTAACAAAGTCTTTTTTCACAGCCAATTTATTATTATTATTATTATTTATTTATATATCGCCATTAGGTTCCATGGCGCTTTACATGAGGATGAGGGAGACAAGAACAAGTACACTAAATCTAGGCGATCAGGACGTACAGGTACAGGAGGACAGTTTTAGGTCAGACAGGGATGTTAGGAATGTGCTAGGAAGGTGCAGGGAGATTAAGTGATAGGTTAGGGGTTATAAACGACCTGACAGGTTCCCTTTCAATAGTCATGTGTTCCATAATATGATGCCGACTATAGAATCAATTTCTTTGCTGATCACCGTGGAAAGAACAAGTCTCTGGAAGTTGCTGAAGTTGGGTCACTTGCCGTCCTGGTTCTTCCCCGCAATTGTAGAGTTAAGAGTGTTTCCTTTTTCGTCTTTGTCCCTCTGTCCTTCTATGTCTTATTACTGCAGGGATGAGACTAGTGTGCTAACCGGTCTTTTCACTATTCAGGCGGAGCGTACAGGGACAGGAGTGTCAGGAGGTGACTCCTCTCCCTACTGCTAGGGCCTTCCTTCCTTCCCAACCCCGATGTTAGTCATGTGATACGCCGGACGTTCTCTCATCTAAGCATGACAACAACAGAGACAGAGACCCAAATTCCAACGATGTATCACTTACTGGGCTGTTTAATGTAGTTTTGTTATAATCACAGCAGAATCTTTAGGAGATTATCATTAGAGGACTTGGCTTGCTGCGAAGTAATCCTACATATTCATGAGCTTTGTATAACCCTGGCCCCACCACTGATTATCAACATTCTGTGTACATTTTATATGAGCATAAAGATGTCTATCAGTGGATTGGACAGGGTTCTAGAGCTTTGTATTCAAACAACTGCTAGATCTGCATTAGAGGAGACAGTGATTTTATCAAAATGACTTCAAGCAGCTCACTAAGTGACGCATCGCTGGAATCAGGGTTCTTTTCCTCTATTATGCTGCTCTCAGGTGGGGTGGCAATAATCTAGTGGCAGATTTCCTTTCAGTGCTCTGCCTGACTGGATACTTCCTGAGCTTATTTCCCCTCTCAGATCAATACTCTTTAGCTTGATTGCTTGGTCACTCTCTATGTGACATCAGTCGCTATGTACACAAATCAGACAGTGACTTATTACTCAAGCTAAATTGGCTGCTTGTTCACAGGGAAACAAGCTAAAAAAGTAGGGACTCTGGAAGTGCTCTGTCATGCCCAGAGTTCTTAATGTCTAATTAACATATGAATGAAACTACTCATTTATTAGGATTGTAGCAACAGATAGAAGATATAAAGATTGCGGTGGATTTACCTTTCAAAGCCCTGCAGGTCCATACATGCAGTTTGTGGAGGGTTGATCTTACTGACAAATTCCTTTTAAAACATATCCTGCAGAAATGGTACAGCCAGGCGTCGTGGCTGCAGCGCAGATGAAGCTCCGCCCACCTGCAGCCCTCCAATGGTCACCCAGCAATGTCAAGAGGCCACTGGCCATCATGGTGAGCTAAGTTTGAAAACTATAATTGTTTTTATTGACCTCATTAGTCTGTTTCTGGATTGCTTAGCCTAATCCCTTATCGGCGGTTGTATTGCCTGAAAATGGCGTCAGTTAAACGTACTTCTTCCTTTCAGCTGGTTAAATGCAGGTTAAAGGATAAAGCCTGTTGCGCCCCCAGCGTCCTGGGTTTCAGCTACTGGGGGGTCCCCAGTCACATGGTCATCATTATTCACCATATAACGATGGTCACATGAAAATAAATAAAAGCATCGGCAAACAATTATTTATCTTCCATCTGGTATGATCAAACATGTGAGATGGAGATGGGAGAGAAATGTCCTCCTCCTGTCCCCCGATGTTGCCAAAGTGCCCCCCGCTTCCCTCCTCCAGAGCTTTCAAAATGGCAGGCGCATATCGGTGCGCCCTCCGCAACCTGCTTTCATTTGATTTCTCTCCCATCTGATATGATAATGTTCTCTCTGATCCACCCGATGCCTCCAAAGGCACTGTTTCCCCTGCGGCTTCACCCTTCTTCTGTTCATCTTCTTTGGGTGGCACATGCACAAAGCAAGCACTCTGCCAGGAGAGTCACATGCAGTGATCTTAGTGAGGTTACTGCAGGTCAGACTCCTCGGATCAAACAGGGCAAGTGTGACCCACGGTAACCTCTTGTAGCACCAGAGTGCCTGGTCTGGAGTTTACCACGGATCACACTTGCCCCTGTGTGACCCGGTGAGTGTAACCTCCAGTAATCTCACTGAGCTCACTGCACATCACACTCCTTGCAGAGTGCCTGCTCTTCCAAAATATGGGGATATACCTCATATGCTGGAAGATAGAGTCATTGCGGAACCTCCCATCAGCCCAAATCCTGGACTACTGCATATTTTTTTTCTGTTTGGGGTTTTTTCTTTTTTGCTTTTTTAAAATAAATTGGTGAAAGAGGGATTGTGTTGGGGAGTGTCTTTTCAAACAACTTTTGTGTGTGTTTATTTTTCTTAGTACTTACTGGTTTGTAATGTTGGGTATCTGACAGATGCCTCGATATTACTAATCCCTGGGCTAGATGCTGACATTACACAGCTGGCATCAACCCTAAATAACATTACCCCATTTGCCGGAGCAATGGAGAGAGCCGGGGCGAAGCGCCAGGAGTGCACATCTAATGGAGGCGCCATTTGTGGGGCAGCTGTGGTCTGCTGTTCTTAGGCTGGGAAGAAACCAAGAACCATTGCCCTTCCCACTCTGAGAATACCAGACCCCAAGTGACTGCTTTACCTTGGCTGATGATCCAATTTTGGGAAGACCGCACTTTTTTTAATTATTTATAAATAAATCATTTAAATAATAAAGCATTTGGCAACCTGTGTTTTTCATTACCAGCCAAGATAAAGCTGCCAGCTGTGGCCTACAGACTGCAGCTCTCTGCTTTAGCCTAGTTTGCTATCAAAAGTAGGGGGGACCCCACATAAAATTTTTAGCTATATTTCTAGCTGTCCTAGGGTTTTAGAGTAAAAGATGCAAAAACACATTGTGTGTGTGGTCCGTGTGCTGCACATTTTTGTCTTACTTTTTGGCATGTATTAGTGAGATACGCAGCCACTCTCACCATGCTGCGATTTGCCCACCGAATTTTGAACAGGAAAAATTAGCAGATATACTATGACCTATTGGTTAATATTGGTGCAAGTGCAATGCGATGTTTTCTCTTATTGCTCTCGCAGATGTGAGTGAACCCTAAAAGTGAGAAATATGATGCTAAAGCAAACTTTTTTCAACATTTTCAATATGACAACCCAATGTTATCAAATTCTGTGAAGTACCTGTGAGTTCAGAATACTCACTATACAATTGGATAAAACCCTTGAGGAGTCTAGCTTCCAAAATGGAGTCACTTGTCGGGGGTTTCTGCTTTTTAGGTACCTTAGGGGCCCTGCAAATGCGACATGGTGCCCGCAATCTATTTTAGCTTTTCCAAAATCAACTAGCGCTCCTTCCATTCCGAGTCCTCCCATTTCTCCAAACAGAACTTTTTGACTACATATGAGGTATCGCCGTCCGTATAAAAAAGTAGGTAACAAACAGTAGGGTCAACTATTTGAAATAGAAATTTTCAATATGATGACCTATTGTTATCAAATTCTGTGAAGTACCTGGGAGTTCACATTGCTCACTATATTCTGGATAAAATCATGTAGAGGTCTAGTTTCCATGACTTGTGGGGGATTTCTGCTGTTTAAGTACATTAGGGCCCTGCAAATGTGATATTATGCCCACAATCTATTTCACCCACATTCGCTTTCCAAAAGTCAAATATTCCTCCTTCCCTTCTGAGCCCTCCCATATGTATAAACAGAGGTGTCTGAGCACTGTGGTATTAGCGCGCTCAGAAGAAACTGGTTAACAAATGTTGGGTCCAATCCCCTTGTAAAAGTGAAAAAAATGTGGCTTAAGCAACATTTTTAGATAAAATATAAATGTATTTATTTTTTTATTCCACTTTGCATTCATTCCTGTGAGGCACCTGAAGAGTTAATAAACTTCTTGAATGTGGTTTTGAGCAGTCTGAGGGGTGCAGTTTTTAACATGGTGTCACTTTTGGGTGTTTTCTGCCACATAGGCCCCTCAAAGTCACTTCATATGTGTGTGGTCCCTAAAAAAATGGTTTTGATATAAAAATGAGAAATTGCTGATAAAATTTTAACCCTTCTAACTTCCTAACAAAAAAATTAAGGTTTAAAAATTGTGCTAATGTAAAGTAGACGTGTGAAATGTTATTTATTATCTATTTCATGTGCCATAACTCTGTGGTTTAACCCCTTTACACCTTGTCTTTTCCCTTTTTTGCACCTTCCTGTTTTCCTTCCTATCTTCCAAGAGCCTTAACATTTTTATTTTTTTTCCGTCACTATTGCCATATTAGGGCTTGTTTTTTGCAGGACAAGTTGTACTTTTCAATGACATCATTATACTGTATAGTGTAGTGAAGAATGAGAAAAAATTCTGAATACGGTGAAATCATAAAAAAAAGTGAAATTCAACAAAAGTTTTTTTGTTGATCATGTTCACTATATGGTAAAACTGAGCTGACATGTCCGTATGATGCCTCAGGTCAGTGTGAGTTCGTAGATACCAAACATGTATACTTTTACTTTTATGTAAGTGGAGAAAAAAAATTAAAAAGTTTGTAAAGGAAAAGAATTGCGCTTTTGTCATCATTTGCTGAGACCTGTAGGCTTCTCATTTTTCTGGAGCTGTGTGATGGCTTATTTTTTGTGTCTCGAGGTGATGTTTTTAATGATACTATTTTTGGGTAGATGCAATGTTTTGATGGTCTGTTATTGCATTTTATTGCAATGTTGTGGCAACCAAAAAAATGTAGTTTTGACATTTTTTTTCTTGGGGACCCAGACCCCACTCACTTTTTAATAACACTATAGCTACAAATAGCACGTTTGTTATACTGTTTTTTTTCTGTGGTCTAGTTATGTGGTGGTGTGAACGCAGTCCTACAGACCCGTTCACATTGTGCCCTAGCTCAGTTGCAGTTTTTCATTAATTCTCTTGTTTAGCAAGACAAGGAGTGCCCCACCCCTCCTTTTCTGAGTCAGGCATATAAAGTGCTGTCTGCTGCACTGTGTCCATATTGGTTTCTGGCCCATCTTCACCCTGCATCCATGAGGTATATTTATACAGGATCAGGTTTTAAATGAGTTAGATAGGACCATTCTGATAAGGGTCACCATGGCGAGGTGGAACGGCTTACGTACATTTGTTGAAAAAAACGTATTAGCTAAGTACCCTGTTTTTGATACAGTTTTTTACTAAGCACTTGCTTTCTTTTATTATTACCTTTGTATAGCAGTGTACTTCCACACGTTTGTTATACTGTTTTTTTCTGTGGTCTATAGCTACAAATAGGACTAACACGCTTTATTCGGATAAAGATGGGTGAGCAAAGATGCCTCCCATATTACTCATACCCGTAAGAACCAGAATCTACCCAAAACTTTAGGGCAAATTTATCCCACAAGGCCATACTGATTACAGTGAAGCCCCCAAAACCATCTCTCATTCATAGCTTGTCACCCCAGGTTAAAATATCTAAAACTATTTCATCCAGATGTACCCCTCTCACCTATAAAGACCTGAAAGGAAAACCTCAAGATCAATATGGCAGAAAGAAAAACACCCAACTACGGGCATAAATCTATCTCTCCATTGTTCTAACAATACGCTTGCAGATAGTTTACAGAAAGCAGAGGTTGCCTGATGACCATACCAAGCGGGGAATGATCTCCGAAAAGACCAAACAGACACCAGGAAAATTGCTTTGATTACCTTTAAATCATTCTTAATATGCCAAAGAAGATCCAGAGTGCGGACCTTTCCCAAATTGTTCCCTGCCAGGTATACAATGATAAGGTTCGGCTGGGGCAATAACAATGAGAGCTTGTGGAGAATGGAGAATATAACAAAGCCTCCCATCGCATAACCCTGTTACCATGCCAATGAGTTGACACATTTGAACGGTTCAAGGAAAGGTTTTCCACAGCTGAGCCCTCCTCCTAGCCCAATATATAAAAGAATGGCTGATTATCCAACCGTCTTAGAACCTGTGAAGGGATCAACAAAATTAACCCAAGAAAGCATGACGAATATACAGACGTGCCCTATTAATGTTCCACTTCCCATTCCTTTTACTCCAACGTTCCCCAAGGCCCAACCTCGCAGCTTTTGTCGCTGCCCCTATTCGAAACAAGTGGGCAGAAATTCGCATCCCAGCCAAACCCTATTCGCCAAAACCCTTACGCAAAACTCCGTTAAATTGAAAAACAGTCAGAGGGGAACCATCGGAATGGATAAACAATAGCCTCGAAGGAATCGGATGCACCGCAAGCCAGTTAGTTAAGTTAAAAAGGGAACAAAGCAACGAATCAGGGAGCACGTTCAATCACACTGTTATCCCTTTAACGGGCTGATCAGTTTTAGATTTCCAAATAAAAATCGACAAAAAGGAATCAAACATCACTATATCCTGTAAAAATAAACTCGACTGCGTCGATATGTTTCAACACCAATTCACTGACCCAGAACGCCCCAAAAAAGGTTAAAGAAAAACATGCACGAAATAGCAACACTTCAAATTTATTGAAACTTATAAGCTCTAACTTAGACTACGATTTGAATAGCATAGAAATTAAAATAGCTCTCCTTACATCAGACTGGAAGTGCCCTTTCTTAACACCATTAAAAAACTGTTTAACAGCAAAAAGCGAAAACAATGAACAACTCCCACGCAGTTTAAGAAAAAAGAAACACTAGACAAGGTCTTATGCATGTGGGAATAGCTGCAAACTTTCACCACTAAACTATGCAAAAACTTTACACATAAATTCACATCGACCACTTGACAGTCAGTCCCGCTCCACCAGGTTTGCCTGCCATTCTCGGCATGCTCCTGCATATGCAGTCTATGTCACCAAAGACAAGAAGTGCTGAATATATTCAGAAACGTATAGCGGAAAAGATCCCGAAGTTGACACATGCAAGGGATCCCTTCCCAATCTGTGTCCTGGAAAGATTTGACGATGTCGGAACCAGTCTGACAAGAAAGAAAATAATCTACAGTACTGTGTGATCCATAAAGCAACTGACCTTTCAACCATGCTGCAGACACAGCAGGACGATATGGCGTAAAACTGTGAACACTCTAGAATTTTTAGACGACAGCGTATTGAGAGCCAGAACTACTCCAGGGCTTACTGTCTGGATCAAAAGTCATTTATTCGCTAATTGCGAATCCTATAATGTCAAGGCTACCAAATTAGCAAAAGCTTTACAAAAACTTGCTCCTAACCACATGTTAGCTGATCCCAGCCTTGACGGCTAACCTTCTAGAACCCATTGCCCACCTAGAAAAAACTGCAACACCAACGTCATCTGCAGAATCAATGAAAAAATGCAAAGAAGACGATGAGACAAAATCTTCATGCACACATTTCCCATTAAACCCATCTAAAAATTGAAGCCAAGTGCGCAGGTCAGCCTTTATAGCTGAAGAAAGCCTGATATGCGCAAAAGGGGAAGATATCCCCTTCATGCTGTTTTACAAACGCCAACAATATACCCTTTTCCATTGGCATGATAGTGTCATGCTTGGACTAAGGGGAATGTTCAACTACCATGCGTAACAGTGGTGCATGGACCAATGATGTCCGAGGCGCTACACAGAACAACAGACAGGAAGACACCAGAGGGATAAATAGAGTGGAAGGCCCTGCTCATAGGGAACAGGGGAAGGTGACCTGCACTCACCCGTGGCTGTGCCCTGATCTCCTAACCCTCCCTATATGAGTTCTTTCAACTCATTGCCAAGCAGGATACCTTAAAGCCCTCAATGGCCCTTATGTTGCCCTCAATGGCCGGCAGGAGTGCTAGTCCCACCACTGCAATAAAGGAGACAAGAGGGAAGGGGAAGACAGACAAGGCACAACAAACAACTTCACGCCTGCTCCGTTGGTAGCAGACGGAATTCTGTACAGGTTTCGCTGCATTTTTTGCTGAAGCAAAAACATCCTGTGTTAACATAGCCTAAGTAGAACACTTTGCCGTTGGTTATCAGGCTCTCATGAATTGACCAATACATCAGCTAAGTTTCTCCATTTTTTCAAATATTCCTAAGCAGTTTTTGCTATGTTTCGTTTTTCTCAATCAAATTTTCATTAGCTTTATGTTTTGCCTTTGCAAGTATTCTCATAGCCATTATGCTACGGTAGATCATATTTTCCCTTCTTTGGTGTTTCAGTGTGAAGCTGTATACTTTATTGTAAATGTGTTTTTTCAGCTAGAAACCTTTATCCACAGGTGTTGCCGATCAGTTTTTTCCAATATTGCTATTTTTTGGTAACTATATTATTAGGACTAGTGGGTATCTAGTTTTTTGGATAGTTTGCATGGCACTCTGCTACTTCTCTCATAAAGATCCTTAGTGAGAAGAGATATGCAGATGAGAGTGTACCAATATTCTGTATATATGCACTGCACAGAAGCACTTCTCCTGTCCTATATACTGGGTGTAATCCTCAGTATCTGTATTATTCTGTATATATATATACTGCACTGTACCATTTCTTTTGTCCTGTATACTGGGTGTAATCCTCAGTATCTGTATTATTCTGTATATACACACTGCATAGAAGCACTTCTCCTGTCCTATATACTGGGTGTAATCCTCAGCATCTGTATTATTCTGTATATATATTTACTGCACAGTACCATTTCTTTTGTCCTGTATACTGGGTGTAATCCTCAGTATCAGTATTATTCTGTATATACACACTGCACAGAAGCACTTCTCCTGTCCTATATACTGGGTGTAATCCTCAGCATCTGTATTATTCTGTATATATATACTGCACAGTACCATTTCTTTTGTCCTGTATACTGGGTGTAATCTTCAGTATCTGTATTATTCTGTAAATATACACTGCACAGTACCAATTCTCCCATCCAGTATACTGGTATAATTCTCAGAGAGAAAACAGGTATACTTAAACATTTATTTTATCAGCAATTTTTGGCTGTGCTGGCTCCCCCTGTTTTCTCTCTGGTATAATTCTCAGTCTCTTTATATTTATATATATATATATATATATATATATATATATATATATATATATATATATATATATATATATATATATATTTATATATATAATATATATAAATATATATATATATATATATATAATATATTTACCGTATATACTCGTGTATAAGCCGAGTTTTTCAGCCCAAAATTTGGGCTGAAAAGTCTCCCCCTCGGCTTATACACGAGTCAATACGGGGGGGGCTGTGTCCGGGGCTGTGTCCGGGGGCTGTGGAGGCTTCAGGAGGCGGGGGGGGGAGGCTGCTGTATGAGCGGCCCCGTCACGTGGGGCCGCTCATTAAATATGCACTGCTTTCCCCTGTCTATCACCGGCAGGGGAAAGCAGTGCATAACTAATTAAATCCCCCCCCAAGTGCTGGCACCTGCCCCCCCTTGTAAGGGCCCCCCCCCCCGATGGTTATATTACCATTCCGGACTTCTGATCCGCGCCGCTCCTCGCTCCTCCTCGCTGCTCCGTCCGTCTTCTACATCTCGGATCTCCGGCCGTCGCAGGCATGTGACGTCATCGCGCGGCCGGGGATCCCGGATGTAGAAGACGGACGGAGCAGCGCGGAGGAGCGAGGAGCGGCGCGGATCAGAAGTCCGGAATGGTAAGAGAAGCGGGGGGGGCCCTTGCAAGGGGGGGCGAGGGCCGCTGTGTACCCCCAGGGGCTGCTGGGGACCCCCAGGGGGCTGCTGGGTACCCCCTGGGGGCTGCTGGGGCACCTGCTGGGGACCCCCTGGGGGCTGTTGGTACCCCCAGGGGGCTGTTGGTACCCCCTGGGGGCTATTGGTACCCCCAGGGGGCTGTTGGTACCCCCCCAGGGGGCTGCTGGTACCCCCAGGGGGCTGTTGGTACCCCCAGGGGGCTGTGGTACCCCAGGGGCTGTTGGTACCCCCAGGGGGCTGTTGGTACCCCCAGGGGCTGCTGGGTACCCCCAGGGGGCTGCTGGGTACCCCCTGGGGGCTGCTATATGTACCCCTGGGGGCCTGCTGTATACCACTGGGGCTGCTGTATACTACCACTGGGGCTGCTGGGGCTCCTGTATACTACCACTGGGGCTGCTGGGGCTCCTGTATACTACCACTGGGGCTGCTGGGGCTCCTGTATACTACCACTGGGGCTGCTGTGGCTCCTGTATACTACCACTGGGGCTGCTGGGGCTCCTGTATACTACCACTGGGGCTGCTGGGCCTCCTGTATACTACCACTGGGGCTGCTGGGGCTCCTGTATACTACCACTGGGGCTGCTGGGGAATCTGTATACTACCACTGGGGCTCCTGTATACTACCACTGGGGCTGCTGGGGCTCCTGTATACTACCACTGGGGCTGCTGGGGCTCCTGTATACTACCACTGGGGCTGCTGGGGCTCCTGTATACTACCACTGGGGCTGCTGGGGAATCTGTATACTACCACTGGGGCTGCTGGGGAATCTGTATACTACCACTGGGGCTCCTGTATACTACCACTGGGGCTGCTGGGGCTCCTGTATACTACCACTGGGGCTGCTGGGGCTCCTGTATACTACCACTGGGGCTGCTGGGGCTCCTGTATACTACCACTGGGGCTGCTGGGGCTCCTGTATACTACCACTGGGGCTGCTGGGGCTCCTGTATACTACCACTGGGGCTGCTGGGGAATCTGTATACTACCACTGGGGCTGCTGGGGAATCTGTATACTACCACTGGGGCTGCTGTATACTACCACTGGGGAGGCCTGTATACCACACTGCTGGGGTCTGTATACCTGTGCTGGGGTCCACCCTCGGCTTATACACGGTCAATAGGTTTTTCCAGATTTTTGGGGCAAAAGTAGGGGGGTCGGCTTATACACGGGTCGGCTTATACACGAGTATATACGGTATATATATATATATATATATATGTACTGTATATACACGGCACAGTACCACATCTCCTGTCCTGCAACTCTCAGTTCTGTATTATTCTATATTACACTGCACATAACTTGTCCTGTCCTGTATTCTGATGTAATACTCAGTATATTATTTCTGTATATATCACTGCACAGTATCACTTGTCCTGTCCTGTATTCTGAGTGTAATACTCAGTATATGTATTATTCTGTATATATGCACTGCACAGTATCACTTTCTGTCCTGTCCTGGAAAAATTGAGTAGTAGGTTGGCAACCCTGGACGGGTTATTGAACACTATGGACCCATGTACGTGTGCAGGACATTGTGGATTGGACTAAGTATACAGTTGTCTGTAAAATCCCTAAGAAGCATTTTCCAATTATGGTACATGTATTAGAAGATAATTCGTTGTCGTCATTATTGAATGACAATTATACAACCCCAATTCCAAACGTTGCTGCCATCAATTTCTAAGGCTGGATTTACACCACTGTTTTTACCATCCAGGATCGTTTTTAGCTCTCATGTAGCCCTATGGTGCCGGGTTGGTCATAAATGGCCATCCGATTTTGTGAATTCAGTCCAACATTCTGATCTGTCCTGTTTTTTCCCGGCCCCAAAATCGGATACTGCTCCAATTTTGGGCTCCAGTAAAAATAATCAGACCAAACCAGACAGAAACAAATCCAGGGTGATCCAGCACACATAGCATAGGAGTCTATGGGCGCCGGATCGCATGGGAGTCTATGGGCGCCGGATCCGGGAAAAATTCAGATTGTGCTCAGTACACTGAAACTCCTCTGTTCTCGAAATTTCACTTTAGCAGTGTATTTACATACACTGCTAAAGTGAAATTAAGTAAAGGAATGGTTAAAATAAAAAATAATAATTCTCACCTGTCCACCATGTGCCCCGTGATGCATTCATCTCCGATGGCTAAAGGACCTTAATCAGCTGACTGGGAAGGGGAACCCAGCTACCCGATCAGCTGGTGGGTCACATGACCACATCAGCGCGGTTTAAAGATTTAAACCGCACTGATGCAGTCATGTGACCCATCAGTTGATCGGGTTGCCCCGCCCCTTCCTGGTCAACTGATTAAGGTCCATTGGAGGTGGATGCCTTGCATTGCGAAACACATGGCGGACAGGTGAGAATTTATTTTTTTATTTTTATCCATTCCTTTACTTAATTTCACTTTAGCAGTGTATGTAAATACAATGCTAAAGTGAAAGTGAACAGTGCCAACACCACTTGCCTGCGCTTTGCTTGCTCAGCTCCCCTTTCTGTGTCCGGATCCCTCAAAATCCTGGATCCGGACACAAAAATGGCATCTGGAGTTTACAATCCGGGCCTGTCCCTGTCCGTGTGGTCCTGCAAAAAACAGAATCCCACAGAGAGGAACAAAACCCTAGTGTGAAGCCAGCCTAAATGAATGGAAAAATGTCTGACTTTCACCTTCTAATCTGTGTGCTATGGTCTGTTCTGAATCAAATATGGCTATAAGAGATTTCCAAATCATTGTATTCTTGTTTTCCTTACAATTTACACACTATCCAAATATTTTTGGAATTGGGACTTTATTTGCCCGTTAACAAATGCTACAGGACAAGTCAGCGGATGAGTATTTACTATTCAGTAATTAATCACAATTGATTTTCAACAAATATACAGTTGTGGCCAAAAGTATTGACACCCCTGCAATTCTGTCACATAATACTCAGTTTCTTCCTGAAAATGATTGCAATCACAAATTCTTTGGTATTATTATCTTCATTTAATTTGTCTTCAATGAAAAAACACAAAAGAATTGTCCTAAAGCCAAATTAGATATAATTCCACACCAACCATAAAATAGTCGGTGGACAAAAGTATTGACACTGTTAGAAAAATCATATGATGCTTCTCTAATTTGTGTAATTGACAGCACCTGTAACTTACCTGTGGCACCTAAGAGGTGTTGGCGATAAACGAAATCACACTTGCAGCCAGTTGACATGGATTAAAGTTGACTCAACCTCTGTCCTGTGTCCTTGTGTGTACCACATTGAGCATCGAGAAAAGAAAGAAGACCAAAGAACTGTCTGAGGACTTGAGAAACCAAATTGTGAGGAAGCATGGGCAATCTCAAAGCTACAAGTCTATCTCCAAAGACCTGAATGTTCCTGTGTCTACCGTGCGCAGTGTCATCAAGAAGTTTAAAGCCCATGGCACTGAGGCTAACCTCCCTAGATGTGGACGGAAAAGAAAAATTGACGAGAGATTTCAACGCAAGATTGTGCGGATAAAGAACCTCGACTAACATCCAAACAAGTTCAAGCTGCCCTGCAGTCCGAGGGTACAACAGTGTCAACCCGTACTATCCGTCGGCATCTGAATGAAAAGGGACTGTATGGTAGGATACCCAGGAAGACCCCACTTCTTACCCCGAGACATAAAAAAGCCAGGCTGGAGTTTGCCAAAACTTACCTGAGAAAGCCTAAAACGTTTTGGAAGAATGTTCTCTGGTCAGATGAGACAAAAGTAGAGCTTTTTGGGCAAAGGCATCAACATAGAGTTTACAGGAGAAAAAAAGAGGCATTCAAAGAAAAGAACACGGTCCCTACAGTCAAACATGGCGGAGGTTCCCTGATGTTTTGGGGTTGCTTTGCTGCCTCTGGCACTGGACTGCTTGACCGTGTGCATGGCATTATGAAGTCTGAAAACTACCAACAAATTTTGCAGCATAAGGTAGAGCCCAGTGTGAGAAAGCTGGGTCTCCCTCAGAGGTCATGGGTCTTCCAGCAGGACAATGACCCAAAACACACTTCAAGAAGCACTAGAAAATGGTTTGAGAGAAAGCACTGGAGACTTCTAAGGTGGCCAGCAATGAGTCCAGACCTGAATCCCATAGAACACCTGTGGAGAGATCTAAAAATGGCAGTTTGGAGAAGGCAACCTTCAAATATCAGGGACCTGGAGCAGTTTGCCAAAGAAGAATGGTCTAAAATTCCAGCAGAGCATTGTAAGAAACTCATTGATGGTTACCGGAAGCGGTTGATCGCAGTTATTTTGTCTAAAGGTTGTGCAACCAAGTATTAGGCTGAGGGTGCCAATACTTTTGTCCGGCCCATTTTTGGAGTTTTGTGTGAAATGATCAATGTTTTGCTTTTTGCTTCATTCTCTTTTGTGTTTTTTCATTGAAGACAAATTAAATGAAGATAATAATACCAAAGAATTTGTGATTGCAATCATTTTCAGGAAGAAACTGAGTATTATCTGACAGAATTGCAGGGGTGTCAATACTTTTTGCCACAACTGTACAATATTTTTAGCGGACAGCGAGTGCAGAGAATCGATCAGATCATCCCCACAATGGCTGCCGTAAACGAGTCTTTAGAGATGAATGATCACCGCGGCTTTGTGTGCAAACTTTGATGAATAATAGTGGTTTCTGCAAGATGAAAGGTTCAGGCAGAACCAGGAAGGTAATGAATTGGAAGGTAATTTGATGGTGAGATAAGGGAGTGTAATGACAGAGAATACAGCAGAACAGGAAATTGGAAACTGGGCAATGTGCTATTAACATTTTATTAGAAGGAGATCTGCCTCTCATGGCTGGTTTATGCCACATTGGCCGCCATTGTGTGTGATGACCGGCAGCAAGCACAGACATGTGATAAATTTGTATGAGGCATCAGAAGCAGCAATCTGTCTCTCCAGCAGCGCCTCTGGCAGAAATGAGTTGCATCACTATTAGCCAGTGACCTTCCACACAGCCCCCAGGGGAAAGACACTAAATAAGGGCCCCTGCACCCTCCCCCGCTCTGCACTTACCCAGAGCAAATGCAGGAAGATTGTATGTGAGATAGCACTTGTGTCTGCATGTACAAAGGCAAAATTCTGCACGTATTTTACTGATGAATTCTCCATGATTAGGCATGTCATTAGACAATTGCTCATATGTTTATTTGGTATTATGGTTACCACCTTCATGGCGGCTGTGAACAGAACAACAATAATGGTTCATGCAGTGTTATATGGATCTCCTATTTATTATATTGATGGCTGGACCAGACAATACAAGCACTTTTTGCCATTAACCTTTTGTGCCTTCCCTATTTCCTTATATTGTAAGCTTGGGACCCTCACTGCTCCTGGTATCTGTTGATTTTTTTTTAATACTATGTATTGTCTCAGTTTGTCTGTACATGTTCCCTCTGAATTGTAAAGTGCTGCACAATATGTTAGCAGTACATAAATAAAATGATTATTATTATTATTACTATTATTATTATTATTATTATTATTACACCTTTCAACTGAAATTTGCAAACTGCTCCAGATTCTTCAACATCAATTTTAAGGTCTCTCCTCCGCAGGTGTTCAATTGTATTTAGATCTGGTCATTGCTGATGACTTCAGAACTCTCCAGCACTTTTGTCTCCCTCCAGTTCTGGGCTTCTTGAAATATGTTTGGGGTCATTGTCCTGCTGGAAGACCCATGACCTAGGACACAAACCCAGCTTTCTGATACTGGGCATTACATTGCGATCCAAAATTGGAATCTTCAGATTTTATGATGCATTTCTTGCAGTCAATGCACCCAGTGCCAGAGGCAACAAGACAATTCCAAAACATCTTTGAACCTCCACTATAGTTGACTGTAGGTACTGTGTTCTTTTCTTTGCATGCCTCATTACATTTTCATTAAACAGTAGAATGATGTGCTTGACCAATTTTGGTCTTATCTGTTCACAAAAACCTTTCCTAGAAGGATTTTGGCAAACTGCAGTGTAACCTTTTTATGTCTCTGTGTCAGCAGTGGGATCCTCTTGAGTGTCCTGCCATAGCATTTAATTTCATTCAAATGTTGACAGATACCGTGTTTCCCTGAAAATAAGAATAACCTCAAAACAAGCAGGATTTTTTAGCCTTTTTAGAGTATGCATAAAATAGTAGCCCGACTCCAAAAATAAGCCTTAGTTGCAGATCATACTAAAGCATCTTGAAATAGGAGCTGGGCAGCCCGTTAAGGATATGTAACTTTTATTGGTACACCACATGTTGCCCTCTTGCGTTGCTGTAAACCTAAATGTTTTTAGTCACATTCCGGCTAGATTCTGAAATAAATATTCATCCCATCCTTCGTCCGTAATCCTGCCCACCCCTCTGCTGACCTCAGTGATTGGAACTTGTGTTAATAAAAAAAAAAATTATATTCACCACTTTGCCCCACCCACCCTTTTGTGCCAGCACCAGGGATTCAGTCGGACTACTGCCCAAGGATTGCAGCATAATCATTGGACTGGCTGGCAGCTCTCATCTCCACAGCGTGACAACCGCATATAAATACACGATCATTAGAACTGCCAGCCAGTGCAAGGATTGTGCTGCGGTCCTCTAGCAGTAATATGGCAGTCTTAGTGAAGCAATGACTCAGGCACATACGGGTGGGCCAGGGTGAATATTAATTTTTCATTAACATGCTTTCCAATTGCTGACGCTACCAGAGGGGTTGGTGGGATTATGTGTGGGGGAAGAGGTGGATATTCATTAACACTAGTTCTAGTAATTAAAGCCAGCATAGGGGTGGGCAGGACTATAGTTGGGGGAAGGGGTGAATATTAATTTGCAATTAACACTGTTCAATCACTGTTGCTGCCACTCAGGGCTGGCATCAGCACCTGGCGCACCTGGGCAAGTGCAGGGGCCCTGGCCAGACACGAGGGCCCACTTGCGCTGTGTCTCATACAGGCACTGTTGCGCCATATTAATTTTCACCTCCATTCATTGCTGTGCTGCTACCCCACCCCTCACTTTCTTCTTGGGGCCTCCAGCTCCTCCCATTTGTGTTCCACTGTGGAACGCATATAGAAGGGGGAACTGGGTTCCTCTTCCTATACGAGTTCCACAGTGGATTACCCGCCGCCAGACATCACCTCCCTCCCCTCTCTTCCATTCTGAACTTCAAGTGTGGGGATTAAGGAGGAGCAGATTGGACTCACCCCGCCGATTGGAGCCATGCTGATAATGCTGCTGCGCTGCCCCCCGGCCCGCCCATCACTTCCTTTTAGGGGCCTCCACTAAGTTCCTCCCTTTTGCCTTCCACTGTGGAATGCATATAGGAGGAGGATCTTACTCCTGCTATAAGCGTTTCACAGTGGAACACACGCCGCCTGGCACCGCCTCCGCTTCCTCTATCTGGTGGACTTAGTATGGGGAGCTTAGCAGCAGATAGGACTCATCCAACCACTGGCCTTGCATGCATGCTGTGTTGATGTGATGTTGCTCCTCACACATTGCTGTGCTACCACCCTGCCCCCACCTGTCGCTTCTTCTTCCCACACAAGCCTCCGCCCCATGCCCCAAGTTAACATAAATCACTCAGGAGTAGACACACTTCCCATATGTGTTTCACAGTGGAACGCAGTCCAAGACTGCCTCTTTTGCTTGCAATCTGGACTGAAGTGATTTAGCTCAGACTGAGTTTAATACTAGTAACTTGAATGAATGACCACTTTACACAACATCATTCCTAGCTGCAGCTGTTTGTAGCCAGCGGTCAGTCTGAATCATAGTGTTATACACAGTACAACAATGACTACAGGTGCGGGCGTGGGTCAACCACATGATTGATACAGCCAGCCGCTGACTGAGACCCATTATCATCCATCCATCCATGATCCATCAATCAAGTGCTTAACCGGGTACGATGTACATTCTGTTTGATCCACAAAAACGTACAAAAACTACTAGAGAAAAAAGCAGCATCAGAAAACTTACCATCCATGCCAAAAACAGAAACCAAAGGCACTTACAGGATGCAGTCAGAGCCCAATTGTGGAGCAAGCCCAGCTGCTGGCTAATGACTCACCTCTACCAGCAATGTGGGAGGCGAGCTGCCATGCATACACTAGGCCTGCATAGAGCACCATTCACACTGATACATATGATGCAGAGTGTCTGAAAGCTACCCAACCACTCTGCTGCCTGAGCATTGGGCCGCACAGTACGATGCCTCTGCACCACTGGATGAATGGCGCCCCTATGGGCCCAACTGCACCCTGGATGGATAAAAAAGTGCAAAAGTTTTTTATATGATAAATAAAAAACCTTTATAGATGGGATTTTGGTTCATGTGTTGGCCCAAGACATTTAAGCCGGTGACCCACGATCAAGGGATCCCATGCTCACCAGTCCTAACTAAATTGTACAAAAACTACTAGAGAAAAAAGCAGCATCAGAAAACTTACCATCCATGCCAAAAACAGAAACCAAAGGCACTTACAGGATGCAGTCAGAGCCCAATTGTGGAGCAAGCCCAGCTGCTGGCTAATGACTCACCTCTACCAGCAATGTGGGAGGCGAGCTGCCATGCATACACTAGGCCTGCATAGAGCACCATTCACACTGATACATATGATGCAGAGTGTCTGAAAGCTACCCAACCACTCTGCTGCCTGAGCATTGGGCCGCACAGTACGATGCCTCTGCACCACTGGATGAATGGCGCCCCTATGGGCCCAACTGCACCCTGGATGGATAAAAAAGTGCAAAAGTTTTTTATATGATAAATAAAAAACCTTTATAGATGGGATTTTGGTTCATGTGTTGGCCCAAGACATTTAAGCCGGTGACCCACGATCAAGGGATCCCATGCTCACCAGTCCTAACTAAATTGTACAAAAACTACTAGAGAAAAAAGCAGCATCAGAAAACTTACCATCCATGCCAAAAACAGAAACCAAAGGCACTTACAGGATGCAGTCAGAGCCCAATTGTGGAGCAAGCCCAGCTGCTGGCTAATGACTCACCTCTACCAGCAATGTGGGAGGCGAGCTGCCATGCATACACTAGGCCTGCATAGAGCACCATTCACACTGATACATATGATGCAGAGTGTCTGAAAGCTACCCAACCACTCTGCTGCCTGAGCATTGGGCCGCACAGTACGATGCCTCTGCACCACTGGATGAATGGCGCCCCTATGGGCCCAACTGCACCCTGGATGGATAAAAAAGTGCAAAAGTTTTTTATATGATAAATAAAAAACCTTTATAGATGGGATTTTGGTTCATGTGTTGGCCCAAGACATTTAAGCCGGTGACCCACGATCAAGGGATCCCATGCTCACCAGTCCTAACTAAATTGTACAAAAACTACTAGAGAAAAAAGCAGCATCAGAAAACTTACCATCCATGCCAAAAACAGAAACCAAAGGCACTTACAGGATGCAGTCAGAGCCCAATTGTGGAGCAAGCCCAGCTGCTGGCTAATGACTCACCTCTACCAGCAATGTGGGAGGCGAGCTGCCATGCATACACTAGGCCTGCATAGAGCACCATTCACACTGATACATATGATGCAGAGTGTCTGAAAGCTACCCAACCACTCTGCTGCCTGAGCATTGGGCCGCACAGTACGATGCCTCTGCACCACTGGATGAATGGCGCCCCTATGGGCCCAACTGCACCCTGGATGGATAAAAAAGTGCAAAAGTTTTTTATATGATAAATAAAAAACCTTTATAGATGGGATTTTGGTTCATGTGTTGGCCCAAGACATTTAAGCCGGTGACCCACGATCAAGGGATCCCATGCTCACCAGTCCTAACTAAATTGTACAAAAACTACTAGAGAAAAAAGCAGCATCAGAAAACTTACCATCCATGCCAAAAACAGAAACCAAAGGCACTTACAGGATGCAGTCAGAGCCCAATTGTGGAGCAAGCCCAGCTGCTGGCTAATGACTCACCTCTACCAGCAATGTGGGAGGCGAGCTGCCATGCATACACTAGGCCTGCATAGAGCACCATTCACACTGATACATATGATGCAGAGTGTCTGAAAGCTACCCAACCACTCTGCTGCCTGAGCATTGGGCCGCACAGTACGATGCCTCTGCACCACTGGATGAATGGCGCCCCTATGGGCCCAACTGCACCCTGGATGGATAAAAAAGTGCAAAAGTTTTTTATATGATAAATAAAAAACCTTTATAGATGGGATTTGGTTCATGTGTTTGGCCAAGACATTAAGCGGTGACCCACGATCAGGATCCATGCTCACCAGTCCTAACTAAATTGTACAAAAACTACTAGAGAAAAGCAGCATCAGAAACTTACCATCCATTGCCAAACAGAAACCAAGGCATTACAGGATGCAGTCAAGCCAATTGTGGAGCAAGCCCAGTGCTGGCTAATGATCACCTCTACCACAATTGGGAGTCGAGCTGCATGCATATCTAGCCTGCATAGAGCACCATTCACATGATAATATGATGCAGATGTGTCTGAAGCTACCCAACACTCTGCCAGCCTGAGCAATATGGCCCACAGTACGATGCCTCTTGCACCTTGATGAATGGCGCCTATGGGCCCAACTGCACCCTGGATGGATAAATCAAAGTTTTAGCTAGACATATAAGTATTTTGAATGTTCATATAGGCTGGTAATATCAGTACCTCCATTACTAGAGTAGAGGTGAGTCATTAGCCAGCAGCTGGGCTTGCTCCACAATTGGGCTCTGACTGCATCCTGTAAGTGCCTTTGGTTTCTGTTTTTGGCATGGATGGTAAGTTTTCTGATGCTGCTTTTTTCTCTAGTAGTTTTTGTACAATTTAGTTAGGACTGGTGAGCATGGGATCCCTTGATCGTGGGTCACCGGCTTAAATGTCTTGGGCCAACACATGAACCAAAATCCCATCTATAAAGGTTTTTTATTTATCATATAAAAAACTTTTGCACTTTTTTATCCATCCAGGGTGCAGTTGGGCCCATAGGGGCGCCATTCATCCAGTGGTGCAGAGGCATCGTACTGTGCGGCCCAATGCTCAGGCAGCAGAGTGGTTGGGTAGCTTTCAGACACTCTGCATCATATGTATCAGTGTGAATGGTGCTCTATGCAGGCCTAGTGTATGCATGGCAGCTCGCCTCCCACATTGCTGGTAGAGGTGAGTCATTAGCCAGCAGCTGGGCTTGCTCCACAATTGGGCTCTGACTGCATCCTGTAAGTGCCTTTGGTTTCTGTTTTTGGCATGGATGGTAAGTTTTCTGATGCTGCTTTTTTCTCTAGTAGTTTTTGTACAATTTAGTTAGGACTGGTGAGCATGGGATCCCTTGATCGTGGGTCACCGGCTTAAATGTCTTGGGCCAACACATGAACCAAAATCCCATCTATAAAGGTTTTTTATTTATCATATAAAAAACTTTTGCACTTTTTTATCCATCCAGGGTGCAGTTGGGCCCATAGGGGCGCCATTCATCCAGTGGTGCAGAGGCATCGTACTGTGCGGCCCAATGCTCAGGCAGCAGAGTGGTTGGGTAGCTTTCAGACACTCTGCATCATATGTATCAGTGTGAATGGTGCTCTATGCAGGCCTAGTGTATGCATGGCAGCTCGCCTCCCACATTGCTGGTAGAGGTGAGTCATTAGCCAGCAGCTGGGCTTGCTCCACAATTGGGCTCTGACTGCATCCTGTAAGTGCCTTTGGTTTCTGTTTTTGGCATGGATGGTAAGTTTTCTGATGCTGCTTTTTTCTCTAGTAGTTTTTGTACAATTTAGTTAGGACTGGTGAGCATGGGATCCCTTGATCGTGGGTCACCGGCTTAAATGTCTTGGGCCAACACATGAACCAAAATCCCATCTATAAAGGTTTTTTATTTATCATATAAAAAACTTTTGCACTTTTTTATCCATCCAGGGTGCAGTTGGGCCCATAGGGGCGCCATTCATCCAGTGGTGCAGAGGCATCGTACTGTGCGGCCCAATGCTCAGGCAGCAGAGTGGTTGGGTAGCTTTCAGACACTCTGCATCATATGTATCAGTGTGAATGGTGCTCTATGCAGGCCTAGTGTATGCATGGCAGCTCGCCTCCCACATTGCTGGTAGAGGTGAGTCATTAGCCAGCAGCTGGGCTTGCTCCACAATTGGGCTCTGACTGCATCCTGTAAGTGCCTTTGGTTTCTGTTTTTGGCATGGATGGTAAGTTTTCTGATGCTGCTTTTTTCTCTAGTAGTTTTTGTACAATTTAGTTAGGACTGGTGAGCATGGGATCCCTTGATCGTGGGTCACCGGCTTAAATGTCTTGGGCCAACACATGAACCAAAATCCCATCTATAAAGGTTTTTTATTTATCATATAAAAAACTTTTGCACTTTTTTATCCATCCAGGGTGCAGTTGGGCCCATAGGGGCGCCATTCATCCAGTGGTGCAGAGGCATCGTACTGTGCGGCCCAATGCTCAGGCAGCAGAGTGGTTGGGTAGCTTTCAGACACTCTGCATCATATGTATCAGTGTGAATGGTGCTCTATGCAGGCCTAGTGTATGCATGGCAGCTCGCCTCCCACATTGCTGGTAGAGGTGAGTCATTAGCCAGCAGCTGGGCTTGCTCCACAATTGGGCTCTGACTGCATCCTGTAAGTGCCTTTGGTTTCTGTTTTTGGCATGGATGGTAAGTTTTCTGATGCTGCTTTTTTCTCTAGTAGTTTTTGTACAATTTAGTTAGGACTGGTGAGCATGGGATCCCTTGATCGTGGGTCACCGGCTTAAATGTCTTGGGCCAACACATGAACCAAAATCCCATCTATAAAGGTTTTTTATTTATCATATAAAAAACTTTTGCACTTTTTTATCCATCCAGGGTGCAGTTGGGCCCATAGGGGCGCCATTCATCCAGTGGTGCAGAGGCATCGTACTGTGCGGCCCAATGCTCAGGCAGCAGAGTGGTTGGGTAGCTTTCAGACACTCTGCATCATATGTATCAGTGTGAATGGTGCTCTATGCAGGCCTAGTGTATGCATGGCAGCTCGCCTCCCACATTGCTGGTAGAGGTGAGTCATTAGCCAGCAGCTGGGCTTGCTCCACAATTGGGCTCTGACTGCATCCTGTAAGTGCCTTTGGTTTCTGTTTTTGGCATGGATGGTAAGTTTTCTGATGCTGCTTTTTTCTCTAGTAGTTTTTGTACAATTTAGTTAGGACTGGTGAGCATGGGATCCTTGATCGTGGGTCACCGGCTTAAATGTCTTGGGCCAACACATGAACCAAAATCCCATCTATAAAGGTTTTTTATTTATCATATAAAAAACTTTTGCACTTTTTTATCCATCCAGGGTGCAGTTGGGCCCATAGGGGCGCCATTCATCCAGTGGTGCAGAGGCATCGTACTGTGCGGCCCAATGCTCAGGCAGCAGAGTGGTTGGGTAGCTTTCAGACACTCTGCATCATATGTATCAGTGTGAATGGTGCTCTATGCAGGCCTAGTGTATGCATGGCAGCTCGCCTCCCACATTGCTGGTAGAGGTGAGTCATTAGCCAGCAGCTGGGCTTGCTCCACAATTGGGCTCTGACTGCATCCTGTAAGTGCCTTTGGTTTCTGTTTTTGGCATGGATGGTAAGTGATCCACAAAAACCACAACTTTTTCACCATGAGCATGAGTTGTGATATTTGTTATGCTAAACACCATACTAAGGCCTCCTTCAAACGTCCATGCAAAAAATATACATGTGGGAAGGTCCATTTTATCTGTCCATGTGTGTATTATTTGCGTGTCATTGTGTGCCTTCCATATGCTATCCATGTGACATCATGTGACACGTACCGAACCAAATGCATGTCACTGAAATAAATACATTTTTTTACTGACCAGTCTCTGGCGATACTGCCTGTGTCTCACTTGCTTCCAGTTCCGCTACTGGACTCAGTGCAGTGCATTCTTGAGCTTACTGAGCGGCCCCAAAAGTGAGTGTGACAGGCATCATTGCTGGAGACTGGTAAGTATAAAAATTAATTTACTTCAGTGACTTGCGTTTGCTTCGGTTTGTTTCACATGATGTCACATGGATCACATCAGTGCGTGTGGTCCATGTGGCATCCGTGGTGCCAGCCAAAAACAGACATGTTGCTGTGTGGTACATCATGGTGCCGATTCTGAGAGATAGATCTGAGTGTCATCAGCGTACAGGTGATACTAAAAGCAATAGGACTTTGAGTTGTCCCAGACCAAGGGTATAGATTGAAAAAAGGAGGAGTCCCAGGTAAGAGCCTTGAGGGACCCCAACAGAGAGGGGATGGGGCGAGGAGGTTGTGTGGGAGTGGGAGACGCTAAATGTGCAGTTGGAAAGTTAGGAAGAGATCCAGGAGAGGGCAAGGTCAGTGATGCCAATGGAAGAGAGGATCTGCAATAGGAGACAGTGGTCACCTGTGTCAAATGCAGAGGACAGGTCTAGAAGGAGGAGGACTAAGAACTGTCTATTAGTTTTGGCCGTGAGTAAGTCGTTAGTAATTTTGGTTAGGGCAGTTTCACTGGAGTGGTGGGGACGGAAGCCGGATTGAAGGTTGTCAAAGAGAGAGTTGGATTCGAGGTCGGATGAGGTACAGTGCGGACATGCTTTTCGAGAAGTTTGGAAGTGAACGTGAGCAGGGATATGGGCCATTAGCTGGATGTAGGAGTGGGGTCGAGGGTGGCTTCTTTAAGATAGGTGTAATTGTTGCATGTTTGAAAGCAGTAGGAACAGTACCAGAGGTTAATGATAGATTGAAGAGGTGGGTTAGGGCTGGGATAAGTGTGGTGGTGATGTTGGGGAGGAAGTAGGATGGGATGGGGTCCAGTGCACAAGCGGCGAGGTACGACCTGGAGAGGAGGTGTGCAAGTTCTCCTTCAGTGATGGAGGGGACAAGGGATAGTGGGGGAGGGGAGTGTTCTGGTATACATGGGGGTTGTGATGGTTGGGTGAAGTGTGTTGCAAAGTCTTTAGAGATACGAGAAGTAGGAGGGCATGCATATTTAATATCTGTTGACAAGTCTAGCTAATTTTCATGGGATCTTCTGACAATGAAATATGCAGATGTATCAACATGTCAGTGCTACACATACAGTCTTAACAGACACAGGAAGCAGTGGAGGAGACTCAGCGCTGGACCTAGAGAGGGCGAGAAGAGAACAATTTGTGCTACTGGGATACAGGGTTTTTACAAAGCTGAAAACACCTTTAGGGTAAGTGCACACTACCCGGCGTGTTTGCCTCGGCGGCTGGGCGGGACCCGCCAGGAAGCTCCGGCGCCGTGCACCGGCTTCCTGGCGGTTATGAGCTGCGGGAGCCGGGCGGTAACCGGCGGCTGCCCAGCGGGTTCTCGGCGGCGATTCTGCAGCGGCTGAAAGCAGCACATGTTTCTGCTTGCAGCCGCTGCAGAACCACCGGTTTTTACAACATGTTCATTCTTTGCTAACCCGCTGGGAAACCTGCGGGTTAGCAACGGATGACGCTGGGGAACCGCCGGTATGTGCACAGCCTTGGGCGGGCTACATTAGTTTTAATGTTAATCCAAACGCCGGTTTGGATTAACATAAATTAACATAAAACTAATGTATGCAAAACGGCGGTTTACACAGGTAAACCGCCGAAAACCCGCCCAGTGTGCACATACCCTTAGACCATATTCAAACGTCCAAAGTTTTTTAAGGAAGACAAAAAAAAATCCCAGTCAAAGTGTCATCAGTATTTTGTATTCAATTTTAATAAGTGTTTGGTCCATGTGTCAGTATTTAATATCAGCGATTTTTGCATATGAAATAAAGAAATAATTTGCTAAGCTTCTCTTGTCTATTGCAATGTTACTCACATAGAGCGCACAGATGCCATCTGTGTGCCGTCCGTGATCCTCACAGACCCATAGACTTGTATTGTTAATGGTGGTTTGTGACTCCGATCAAAATAGAAATGTCTCTATGATTTTTGCAGACACACAATCCACAAAAAAACATGGACATGTGAGAAGCACCATAGACTTTAATAGATCTGTCTGTGCCTTTAATGGCCTGTCTGTGCAATTATGGATATAACACGTACGTGATTCACAGACGTCTGAATGTGGCCGGCCCACTAGTCTATTATATAAAGCCCGAAGCCACTTCCGGCCAAACCCGAAGCCACTTCCGTAGTGTTGTGGTCGGATATTCGGCCAGCTCCACCCGCACAGGGTGGACCAAGATGGCCGCCCTATGCGGGAGGATCGCGGCGAGCCAGCCGGGAGACGACCGGCCGTAGCCGGCCGTCTCCCGGGTGGCGAGTCGTTGCAGCCGCGGTAACTCCGGCACGTAGGTCCATTGCGAGTTTCCCGCCCCGGCGACGACCGACGAGAGCCGAGCGCCGTGGCCGAAAATAGAACCAAGGGCCCGGCCATGCATAGCTCTAAAGACCGCTATGTATCTCAATGGGAAGTGAGGCGCTATGCTCATTGGTCGGCGCAGCACACAGCGACCAATGAGAATAGCGCCTCACTTCCCATTGAGATATAATGGAGGACTTTGAGTTTCAAATTTACCGCTGTAAGTGAGGCGCTATGCTCATTGGTCGGCGCCAGCACACAGCGACCAATGAGAATAGCGCCTCACTTCCCATTGAGATATAATGGAGGACTTTGACTTTCAAATTTACCGCTGTAAGTGAGGCGCTATTCTCATTGGTTGGCGCCAGCACACAGCGACCAATGAGAATAGCGCCTCACTTCCCATTGAGATATAATGGAGGACTTTCAGTTTCACATTTATCGCTGTAAGTGAGGCGCAATTCTCATTGGTCGGCGCCAGCACACAGCGACCAATGAGAATAGCGCCTCACTTCCCATTGAGATATAATGGAGGACTTTCAGTTTCACATTTACCGCTGTAAGTGAGGCGCTATTCTCATTGGTCGGCGCCAGCACACAGTGACCAATGACAATAGCGCCTCACTTCCCATTCAGATATAATCTATTTATCTCTCTCTCTCTCTCTCTCTCTCTCTCTCTCTCTCTCCCTCTCCCTCTCTCCCCGTTGGGACAAAGTGACCGATGTGATGTCACAAATCCCTCCGGGAATTATATCTTAGATGGACCACACATTGCCTTCCATATAATATAATGGGCCACGCATTGCCTTCCATATAATATAATGGAGAACACACTGCCTTCTATATAATATAATGGAAAACACATTGTCTTCCATCTATTATATAATTGCCGTAGCGACTTTCGTCGCACACGCCGCTACTCCCGTGGCTTTGTTCGTGGGCGCACAGCGCCCACGCGACTCACTCGCAATGCCCGCGAAGCGGACGTTGCGAGTTGTTGCAGCAGCCCGAGCAATGCCCACGAAGCGGCCATTGCTCGCGGCCGCAATGCCCGCTGCTCGGCCCTGAACACCGCCAGAAGCCCCACGTACACCCCGCCGAGCTATGCCCGCAAAGCGGCCATTGCTCGGCCCTGCACCCCGCACCGCGAGCAATGCCCGCGCAGCGGCCATTGCTCACCCCTGAACCCCGCCAGGAGCCCCAAGGTAGCTGGGCGAAGACCGAAGGTCTTCGCCCAGCTACAGACATCGGCATAGACAAAGCGGCGGACCCACGTTGATATCCACCATACAAACATATGTAGTTAATGGAAAGATATCATGGAACAATTGGATTATTATTTTAAACTCTTAATAAATAAACTATACACAGATTCTAGAATCCCGATGCAATTGCATCGGGCTCACAGCTAGTTCTGTATAAGCAGATTGTGACAATGAATAGCTTTTCCGAGACCTATAGAGCTAGCAGTCACACAGCTTTATGAAGCCTGTGGGGAGAAACTACTAGAAATAAGCAGCATCAGAAAAAAAACAACTTACCATCAGTGCCAAAAACAAAAAACAACTGCACGTACAGGATGCAATCAGACCCCACTATGTGAAGCAAGCCCAGGTGCAAGCTGATAAATCACCTCAACGTACAACAAGGTGTGGGAGGCGACTTGCCATGCACACAATGGGCCTGCATAGGACACCATTCACACTGATACAAATGATGCAGAGAGTCTGAAAGCTACCCAACTGCTCCGCTGCCTGAGCAATGGGCTGCACAGTACAATGCTTCTGCACCACTGGATGAATAGTGCCCCATGGGGCCCAACTGCACCCTGAATAGATAAAAAAGTGTAAAAAAGTTTTTTATATATTAAACAAAAAACTTTTATAGATGGGATATTGGTTCATGTATTGGCCAATTGAGGTTATAGGCCTGTCTAAAGGGAAGTGCTTTTTAAGCATCCTTAAAAATAAGAGGGTTTAGGTATTAATCAGACTGTGAGAAGTAGTGGATTCCAGAAAACTGGTGCAGCACGAAATAAATCGTAGAGAAGGAGATATAAGGCTCGGTTTATGGAGGATGTTAGTCTTAGGCCCTTTTCACATCAGCGTTTTTTCAAATTGCGGCAGATTTACCGCATCTGCAGCCTAACGGTCACACTTGCGGCACACTTGCGACAAGCCACATACATTGCCTATGGGGCTTGTGGCAGGTGCGGCAAGTGCGGTATTGCCCTTGCTGCAGTTGCGGCCTCACAAAAAAAACGCTGCTGACCGCAGTTTCTTTCGCGGCCGAAACTGCCACAAGTGCCGGATCGTGGCAATACCACACTTGCTGCACCTGCCGCAAGCCTCATAGACAATGCATGGAGCTTGTCGCAAGTGTGCCGCAAGTGCGACTGTTAGGCTGCAGATGCGGTAAATCTGCCAGATCTGCCGCAATTTGAAAAAAAACGCTGATGTGAAAGGGACCTTAGATTACGGTAGTTGCAGAATGGAGAGCACGTGTAAGGTGAAAGACAAAGATGAGGGAGAAGATTTAGGGTGGTACACAGCTGTGGAGGGCTTTGTGAGTGAGAGAAATAAATTTGTATTGTATTCTGTAGCAAAAGGGTAATTAGTGCAAAGACTAGCATAAGGTGGAGGCATCAGAGAAGCGAGTCGATAGAAATACAACCCAAACAAGACAGTTTGGAGAAAAAAAATTTGGTAAGAGGGAGACCATTCACTAGAGAGTTACAGTAGTCCAGATGAGAATAAATAAGAGCAATACTAAGAGTTTTTGTAGTTTCAAAGATGAGAAAACATTGGATTCTGGAGATGCATTTAAGATGTAGGTATCATGACCGAGTGAGCATTTGGACATAGGAAATAAAGTAAAGTTCCCTGACAATTATAACCCCAAGACAGCGAGCGTTCATAGAAGTTATGGTTGAATTACCCCAGGCTAAAACAATATTGGCTATAGGTAGGTTAGTAGAGGGAGGAAACACAAAAAGTTCAGTTTTGGCGAGATTCAATTTCAGATGGAGGACATGATGTTAGAGACAGTAGACAGACAATCCCTGGTATTTTGTGTTAAGGTGATGGTGTCAGAAGAGTTGTATAATTGTGTGTCATCAGCATACAGATGATAACTGGAAACCAAAGCTGTGATGGTCTGTCCAACAGGGGCGGTGTATAGAGAGAAAAGGAGGGGGCTTATGACGGATCCTCGAGGAACTCCAAAAGTAAGGGAAAGATAACAGAAGTAAGAGTCGACAAAAGGCACATTGAAGGATTAATCAGAGAGGTGGCAGGAGAACCAGGAGTCTTTGAGGACTATAAAGTGGAGCATAGTGAGGAGTTGCTGGTGATCCATTCTGCCAAATGCAGCAGAAAGATCTGAGAAAATCAGGGAGTAGTGACCATTAGATTTACCTTCAAAAGATCGATAGACACTTTAGTGAAGGCAGCTTCACAAGAGTGTAAAGAACAGAAACCAGATTGGAAAGGGTCAAGTAGAAAATTATCTGAGAGGTAGTTAATTAAACAGAGTGTGAACCAAGGTTCCAGAAGTTTAGAGATGAAAGGAAGGTTAGGGATAGGTCTATAGTTAGCAGTGCACTTCTGGTCGAGAGATATTTTTTTTAATAAAAGGGTTATGGTGGTGTGTTTGAATGAAGAGGGAAATATACCAAAAGAAAGAGAGAAGTTAAATATTTGACTTTGGTATGTAGTGACTAGAGATGAGCAAACTTGTTCGGGTGCTTTACGTATCCAAATCACTGGAACAAGAATCGCTGTGCTCATGTATGCTTGGTACTTTGCCCAGTGCGAGCTGCTTACAGTGTTTGATTGGCTTGCACTGGAACTAAAAAACAATGTTTGCAGATGAAGTTTGGTTGTGAAATAAAAATAAATTACAAATCCCCGCTCTCCCGCCCCCAGAATCGGTTTGCATATGGCTGAATGTGGGTGGAGAGCCAAACTACCCAATCAGTGTCTTCAAATGAGTTTCGGGTCAAGTTTTGGCCCCGAACAGTCCGTTTTTAAAAGTCTGACTCCACCACATGAACTCGAACTTCAATGGGTCCGACCTTCTCTAGCAGTGACAACCAGGGAGAGAGATTAGAGAAGATATTGGAGACTAGGGTCACTGGTGCAAGAAGAAGCAAGACGATTAAAGTCTCCAATCCCAGTTTTAGGACTGCTCATAAAGTCCCCAGTCACCCACAGATTTGTACCAAAAGCTACATCAAGTGCAATGATTTCATTGCCATGCTCAGCAAACCCATTCACATACAATGGAAAAACTTCTGAAAATATTTTTTTATTACACAAAATACACTAGTGAATTATGTTGTAAGTAGAATGGCTTTTATTAGTTATGGGCGAACCCGAACTATAAAGTTTGGGGACCGTGCCGGATACTTAAGCCGGCGTGACACGCAGCAACCAAAGCTGCGATGTCAGAAGCGATGCGTGGATGCGCGCTCGCTTCCGACATCGCAGCCTTGGTGTCACACGGCAGAATGTTGCCGGTGACAACGCAGCGATGCGGGCGGAGCCATCGCTCGCTGGGCTTGGATCAGCCCAGCGAGCGATCCACAGCAATACTGAGATATAGGCTGGATCGCCGCCAACATCGCTATTGCGGTGTCAGACGGCGCAATCCAGCCTAATCACTGGTTGCAGATTGACAGGTTTACGTTCATGCTGGTAAACCTGTCAACCTGCGACCAGCGATAGATCGCAGTTGCGTTGCGCTGTTACACAG
>JARQOC010000003.1:153291259-153326707 GCA_033576535.1 Allobates femoralis
TTGGCCCTTATCTGGATCTCGTCATACCTAAGATACCGGACATTCAGCATCCCCCTCTCCCACACCACCTCCTCAACTTGCCCCCTATCTGTCGGTGTTCCCCAAGATTCAATTCTAGGACCCCTACTCTTCTCCATCTATACCTTCAGCCTGGGTCAGCTCATAGAATCCCACGGGTAGCAGTATCATCTCTACGCTGATGACATGCAGATCTATCTCTCTGGACCTCACCTCCTTATTGATCAAAATCTCAGAATGTCTGTTATTTCATCTTTTCTGCTCGCTTTCTAAAACTGAACATGGACAAAACAAAATTCATCATCTCTCCCCCATCTCAGTCTTCTCCTCAACCAGACCTATCCATCAACAGCTACTCACTTTCCCCAGTCTCGCATGCTCAGTGCCTCAGGGTAATCCTCAACTCTGCCCTCTCTTTCAAGCCACATATCCAACCCCTTGCCATCTCCTGCCGACCCTAACTCAAAAATATTTCCTGAATCCAAACTGCAAAAACACTTGTGCATGCCCTCATCATCTCCCGCCTCGACTATTGCAACCTCCTACTCTCTGGTCTCCCTTCTATCACTTTTGCACCACTCCAATCTATCATAAACTCTGCTGCCCAACTAATCCACCTGTCTACCCCTTATTCCCCAGCTTCTCCTCTCTGCCAAGCCCTTCACTGGCCTTCTATAGTCCAGAGGCTCCAGTTCAAACCGCTAACTGTGACAGATGTATGTCTTCAGAATTTGTGTCAATATTAGCCTGATCAAGAGGCCATATTGTCTCGAAAGCTTGCTTTCAGGGTCGGACTGGCCCACCGGGAGATTGTGAGATCCTCCGGTGGGCCCCAGGTCCCTGTGGCTCTGACCCCTCAGCCCCCTTTACCCCCCCCTTCCCTGTGATGCAGAGAGGGCCAGATGGTCTCCCGCTGGGTCCTCCCCAGCTACCGCTAATCATATTGGTGTGTATAGTGCACCAATATGAATAGCTTCTTTGTCTGAGCGGTATAGCAGGGAGAACGATCTCCCTGCTGTATCTGCTGTCCCCTAAGTGCATGGCACCAGCCAACAGCACAGTGACACTGATGCAGCTGGCGCATGATGTCATCACCCCAGGACATTACTTCCTATCTGCACGTCAACAGCTCTGCTTGGAATGGATCCTGCAGAGCTGGACACTGAAGGATCCATCAGTGAGGTGAGTATAGTATTTGTTTTTTTTAATGCACAGGGGTTGCGATGGGACCACATAGGGGCCCAGGATGGGTCCACATAGGGGACCCAGGATGGGGACACATAGGGGGCCCAGGATGGGGACACATGATGTCACATGGGGACATGTAATGGCACATAGTCTCAACGTGATGGCACATAGTCCCAATGTGATGGCACATGTCCCCCTGTGACAGCACAGCCCCCTGTGCGGCATTTTGCCTTCCCATCACTCTGTATGGCCCCCCATGCTGCTGCCCACACTAAAATAACAAACGCTTTGCACTTACCTCTCCAGCACTGTCCTCCCTTGCTAACTGCTTGCTGCACTTCCTGTGTCCCGGAAAGCAGGACATGTGATAGGCACAGCAGAGTGACATCATCACTGCGGGATCCGATCACATGACAGGATGCCCAGGAGACGCAGGAGGACTCAGGAAGTGCGGCAAGCAGGGAGAAATGGCGGATAGGTAAGTTCAAAGCGTTTGTTATTTTAGTATGGGCAGCAGCATGGGGGCCATACAGACTAATGTGGAGGCCATATCCAGCATGGGGGGTGACTGCAGGCACATGTTACATGCAGTGCTCCCCTGTCCACGTCTCGGCGCAGTTTCAGCACCGAGGTGATAAACAGCGGGTGCAGTGCATATTACATGAGCATAATGAGTGGGGGTACAAGACCTCCCACTGCCTCTTGCAGGACTCAGACACCACTCCAGAGCCGTCCCTCCCCTACAGTATAGAACAGTAGATTTGGATTATAAAACTATAAAAGCATCCCTCACTTTCCCCCAATATTTGGGTAAACAAAAGTGCGATTTATAATCCAAAAAATACGGTATACACCAGAATGTGGGACATACAATATATACCAGGATGTGGTACAATATTTACAGGATGGGGGACGTATAGACCAGGATGGGGACATATATACCTGTAAGGGGCCCAGGATAAGGATCGCTTGCACAGTGATGGCATGAGTATGTGGGGGGCACAGTGGTGGAATGATTATTTGGGGGGCACAGTGGTGGCATTATTATGTGGGGACACAGTGGTGGTATTATGTGGGGGCACAGTGGTGACATTATCATAGGGGGGCACAGTGGTGGTATTATTATGTGGGGGCACAGTGGTGGTATTATTATGTGGGGCAGTAACAAAGAGCGCTGTTTTTGTGTCACACAGCAGGTGCAGTAATATGAACACATATGGCAGCAGCGGCTCAGTATTGTGGGATCAGTAGGATGAGGAGTTTGTTAAGGTTGGGAATAGATGAGTACAGGGCTGGAAATGTGAGACGTCAGATGTGTCTTTGTTGTCTGGGGACCAGAATGGAGGAACTTAGGGGCTAGGATGGTGGACATTATTAAATCAAGGGGGCCAGGATGGGAGACATTATTACTATATGGGGGCCAGAACAGAGGAACATAGGGGACCAGGATGGGGAAAATTCTTTATTTCTAATAGATATTAAATATTTGGATGTTTAACCCCTACCTGTCCTGTGACACAGCAGCGGAGATGCACTTACAGAGGTTTTCCAGAGAAAGCAAGTAAACATCTCTTCTAAGGCCACGTGCACACGTTGCGTATTTGGTGAGATTTTTACCTCTGTATTTGTAAGGCAAAACCAGTGGTGGGTGAGAAATGTTGAAAAAATTACCTCTCATTGTTCCACTCCTGGTTTTGTCTTACAAATACTAAAGTAAATATCTCACCAAATACTCAATGTGTGCACATGGCCTAAGGATAACTGATAAGTTATTTATTGGTGAGGGTCCAACTGCTGAATGTGCTACGTTTATCCCCAGTATGTGTCCAAAAGAAAACAGAAAAACATCCAACATAGAATCCTGAGATATAGATCCTTAAAAATGAATTTTTATTCGAAAAAAAACATTAAAACACATTAAAATCATCATCCTTAAAGACGGTTGTTAGTCACAGGTTTATTTTCTCCCCATTAGGCTGGAAACACACTGGTGTGTGAAAAAACGGTCTGATTGACGTATCCGAGAGCTGGACGAGTGTTGTCCGCGTTTTGGTCCATTTTGCATCCAACTACTATGCGACTGTCCTACATTTCTCTCAGATCACATGCGAATGATGTCCGTGTGCAATCCATTTTTTTTCTCAGCAGCTACAGTATGTACTGTATAATCATTTACAGGAACATTTTACAGTGTTCTCAGCTACAGAATGATAATTTATCGGTAAAAAAACACATGTCCGTCTTGGAAGGTCCGTGAATTTTGTCGGACCCATAGAGTTGCATTGGCGAGTCTCGCCCGTGAATCGCATACTGTCGCAGCATCTTGCACCTGCTCTGTGATGGTCTCAGGGTTCTGTTTCAAGTGCAGAGAGCATCATGAAGGCCAAGAAACACACCAGGCAGGTCCAAGATACTGTTGTGGCGAAGTTTAAAGCAGATTTGAATACAAAAAGATTTCCCAAGTTCTATACATCTCAAGGAGCATTGTGCAAGCGATCATATTGAAGTGGAAGGATCATCAGACCACTGCAAATCTACCAACACCCGGCCGTCCCTCTAAACTTTCATCTCGAACAAGGAGAAGACTGATCAGGGATGCAGCCAAAAGGCCCATGATCACTCTGGATGAACGGCAGAGATCTACAGCTGAGGTGGGAGAGTCTGTCCATAGGACAACAATCAGTCGTACACTGCACAAATCTGGCCTTTATGAAAGAGTGGCAAGAAGAAAGCCATATCTCAAAAATATCCATAAAAAGTCTCGTTTGAAGTTTACCACAAGCCACCTGGGAGACACCAAACATGTGGAATAAGGTGCTCTGGTCAGATGAAGGCAAAATCAAACTTTTTGGCCACAATGCAAAACGATATGTTTGACGTAAAAGCAACACCGCTAATCACCCTCAAAACACCATCCACACTGTCAAACATGGTGGTGGCAGCATCATGGTTTGGGCCTGCTTTTCTTCAGCAGGGACAGGGAAGATGGTTAAAATTGATGGGAAGATGGACGGAGCCAAATAGAGGACTATTCTGGAAGAAACCCTGTTGGAGTCTGAAAAACACCTGAGACTGGGACGGAGATTTATCTTCCAACAGGACAATGATCCCAAACATAAAGCAAAATCTACAATGGAATGGTTCAAAAATAAACGTATCCAGGTGTTAGAATGGCCAAGTCAAAGTCCAGACCTGAATCCAATTGAGAATCTGTGGAAAGTGCTGAAAACTGCTGTTCACAAACGCTCTCCATCCAACCTCACTGAGCTTGAGCTGTTTTGCAAGGAAGAATGGGCAAGAATTTCTGTCTCTCCATGTGCAAATCTGATAGAGACATACCCCAAGTGACGTGTGCCGTAATCGCAGCAAAAGGTGGCGCTACAAAATATTAACTCAAGGGGCCGAATAATATTGCACGCCCCACTTTTCAGTTTTTTATTTGTTAAAAAAAGTTTAAAATATCCAATAAATTTTGTTTCAACTCACGATTGTGTCCCACTTGTTGATTCTTCACAAAAAATTAGAATTTATATCTTTATGTTGAAGCCTGAAATGTGGCAAAAGGTTGAAAAGTTCAAAAGTTCAAAGGGGCTGAATACTTTCACAAGGCACTGTATTTACATATAGCTGAAGGTGGGCCCCTTGAGTCAATTTCCCTGGTGGGTGGCCCCTTGAGTCAATTTCCCTGGTGGGCCCCAGACACCCCAGTCCGGGGGGCTGCTTGCTTTGCTTACCAGCTTTTCAGTTAGCCATTAAAAGGTATCAATCACTGAGGACTCTGAGATTCTAATATTTTTCTATCTACTAGCTAACACAGTATAAACATTTTTTACCTAGCAGTGTTAATTTATCTATTTTTATAAAATACCCTTACTATTGTTATCTACCATACTTATTTATATGTATACCTTACCTTGATATTATTGTCCAGGAGTTCACTCCTTTTTCCTTTTCTGTATTTTCCCTTTTATATCTTTGTAATTTTATGAATTTTGAGTCTTATGAATTGTATCAATATTTATATAAGGTGAAGAAAAAATGAAAACGCCAAAACAAGAACTGACTACATCGGTAAGAGGTTAATGCCAGGTTTTTGGTCTCTTCCATTCTGTTGATTCTATAAAGATATTTACATGTAAGAATAGCTGTACCGTACTTGGTGTCAACTTTGCATATCTAAAACTACCACATATGAATTTTGTGAAAAATTACATTTTACAAAAAAATTACATTAAGGTGCCTATCCTTTGAAGATATGGTCATTTGTCTACTTTTAGAAACCATATGGGTGGTAGTTTAGCATATTTTTGTAATAAATAGGCTTTATTGTACATGTCAAAAGTGTAAAAATTGGCTTGTCTTACTAGAGGTGTTCAAAGCCCCCTAGCAGTAAGAATTATATGTGGATAATAATTCCATGAAAATGATCAGGGACTGGATTTACACTTTTGTAACATCTGCATTTGACTATGTTTCACCTATTAATTATTTCACTGAAGTCATCTGTTCCCTTGACAACCTCATTTTCCATTTTCCGTGAATTTGTGTGAAAGGAAACGGCCAATTGAATTTTCCACTTCCAGTAACTATTATCTCTCTAGTTCACCTCCAGAATTTAAATAGTAAGGTTACTTATTAATTAAACTGTATATGTATAATAACACCTGTCTTTCTGAATTTCCTTATATACACATCAAAACATGGAAAACTGAAAGAAACTAAAGAAAGAAAAATGTTTTTCAACAACAATCCCCCATTGTCTTTGTAATAGGTTTTCCACTTTTTATCATCCATAACAATATCAAGTCAACTTTACAATTTGGGAAACAATTTCTATTTGCCCAAATAGTATTTTTTCTCTTAATAATTAACAGATTAAAAAACTAAATAAATAATTTTAAGGAAACCACTTTTTAAACATGATGCATTTTGTGACTTTAAAGGGGATGTCTAGCAGCCCATGGATCCAGCACAAGCTTCTCCAGGGGTCTCCGTTAGCTCCAGAAGTAATGCCTGCCAGTGCTGTAATTACAACGGGTGCAGGGGTTGCAATCGCACCTGGGTCCTGAAGCCTAGGGGGCTCCAAAAGTCGTTTGGCCTATAGAAAAATACTAATGCTATTAAAGATTTGCAATAATTGTGGGCCCCGTTGAAGGTTTCACATCGGGGCCCATAAGATTCAAGTTACGCCACTGATGCCTGCTGTGTTCCAAAGTCACAAGTTCAGATGACTAAAAGAAGACATCATCAATGAAACTCCCAATGATGCATTCTTAGTTACAATGCTGTGCAAATTAATTGGGACAAAGGCATTTTGTAAGTAAAATCGTAAGTTTGTTACCAGTCAGTGATTCAGACCAGTTTTAACTGCTTTGAACAGCGTAGGGTGTACAACCTTGAGTAACAAAATGTGGTTTGACAGGTTTTAGTCAGAAAATAACATCTAGCTGCCCCTCAGCTTCAGTTGAGAGCTTGTTTCTGTGAGGAGTGGTTTAGTGTACTTTTTCTCTCAGTATGATTCGTGCCTGTAAAAATGGATGTTACTCTACGGACGAGGTCTAGAATTATCACTCTTAATGAACATACAAGTCTGACTGTAAGAGAAATCGCTTCTACCGTTGGTATTGGAAAATCTACCGTTTCAAGAATAATTCGCACACAATGAAACTGGATCGTTTTCTCCAAAACGAAAAGGGAAATGTGGAAGAAAAAGGAAAACGACACCAAGAACTGATAAAACACTTATCAGAAATAATAAAACTAATGCAAGAAAAACAAGTAAAGACTTGCTTTGTCCCAATTAATTTGCACAGCACTGTACTTCAAATCACAGGTAGCTGTGTCATCTTTATGGAGCTTCCACTAGAGCAGCCTGTACTGGGTTCACAGGCCAGCTGTCAGCCTCTCGGCCTCCAAATGTATTAAGGAGCATTAGGTAAAGTGGGACAATAAGCATAATAACATAAGAAAACCTATAGGTAGGAATTGCAAGGCTCAGTAATGCAAAAGATATAATCATATAATTTTATCAGTGCATAAAATGTATAGTAACTAAACAGTTGCAATATTGCAAACGGATACCTAAATCAACCTAAATCCAAAAGTGGATGTTGCAAAGGACATGCTAGTAAAACAGCAAGATAAGGAGCAAGTAAGAGATGTCAAATAAAGGGATGAGTAAGAAACTAAAGTACACCATGGTATGCAAAAAAACCCTCACCAGTCAGAAAACCACACAATGCGCATTTCGCACTTAGCTTCGCACCCCTGGATGAAACTACCATAGGTGTGAAATGTCCATCAGGTGTGGTTAATAACTAACTCTGACATTACCACTCACTTTCATCTCTTATGTGACAACACACAAGATTATGACTTGTTATGGTGTACTAAATATACTACCTGGCTATATAGTACATTGTAACAGTACCCAACATTCATTACATATTATAGCTCATAAAAAGTATATAATCACACTAATATTGCAATAGACATTTGCAAACTTATGTAACTTGCATAACCAGGGAGTATTTCTACTGCAACTGGGTGAACATATACCATAGACACCATAAAAGCATTTAGAAGTGCATGCAGGCTGTACAGCTCTGTAGTAAAAGCCTTATAGCATGCCACCAATAGCAGCATTCCACACAGCCATTATAGGGCCCATGAATCAAAAGTGTTCCTGTACAGGTGACAGCACTGGCACCGGGACCCCTCACCTTCCCGTTCAACTGTATTGGTGGCTGACATTTCAGCAAAGCGGGTGCGATGACTTAATTACAGTGAACCCACTGTGCAGAGATGAGCAGAGCTTCAGAATTCCCACCATGGACACTGGAGCACTGGGTTAATAAGGACTGGTGAGTACACTGGTGGCTATAATACTATACTGAGGACTATGGAGTGTGCATTATTCTATATGGAGTACTATGGGGTGTGCATTATATGATATGGAGAACTATGGGGTGTGCATTATAATACATGGTGGACTATGTGGTGCATTATATTATATGGAGGACTATGGGGTGTGCATTATTCTATATGGAGTAGCATGAGGCATGCATTATATGATATGGAGGACCATGAGGTGTGCATTATATGATATGGAGGACTATGGGGTATGCATTATTCTATATGGAGAACTATGGGGTGTGCATTATACTACTTAGTGAGCTATGGTGGTCCATCGTAATATATGGAGAGGTGGCAGCTATTATAATATTTAGAGGGCTGTGAGGAAATCCTTATACTTTATAAGTATACTGGAGTACTATTGGAGGGTCATCATACTGTATGCAAGCAATTATACAGTGTGAAGGTTTGTGTGGGTCAATCATACTGTGTGTGATTCACCCAGGGGTCTATGGGAACTCGGAACCTGGGCGTGGAGTTGAGGGAGATGTCACTGGTGACCTGCCCAAACCTGTATCTCTCAAGCCCACTGGGACGAGGGTACTCGGTACCGGACCGGGTCTTTACTGGGGAAGTCACGGGTGGCCCTGGTCCGGACCGTGTCCCGGGCCCTGGCAAATAAAGGGGAATATTTACAGGGGATTGTCAGTCGTGACGCCACCCACTTGATGCGGCCAGTGATGGGAGGCCGCTGCTGCTGCAGAACCTCCGGGGATGATGTAGTGGCAGCTTAGGTGGTATAGTTCCAGTGGGTAGAACTGTGTTCCCCGAGGCAGTAAGGATTAAGTCTATTGTGGGGTGTGTAGCACACTTACTTTGCAGACGCTGCAGGGATCTCTCCTTCTGGCTGGTGCTGACAGGCTGTATCCTGTATGGAGAGAATCACTTCATGCAGAAACACAAGGGAAGCAATTCCAGGGTTTTCCAAAGCTTTACTCTCAGTTGTTCCAGTCACTTTACAGCTCATTTGCAGTTCTTACACAGTGCAAGTACAATTCTTAGTACATGGGCACATTCTCCCTCTCCGGGTTCCCTTTGCTCTGCAGCCAGGTCTCTCTCTCTGTGACCCCTCACACAATCTGCTATGTCCTTCCCTGGCTGTTACGTTCTCTCTTTACTTTGTGTTGTGCGACACTGGACAGTATGGCGGTGACTCGGGCTCCTGTGAGTCCTACGTGTGTCACTGAGCTGCCTGTCCTTAGGGTAGGGATCTCAATCTGAAACTCAGACCCCCCGTCGTGGTGTTTGGGGATGCCGGGTAAACTACGGTCCCCTCTAGAGCCAACACTCTACTTCAGCCCAGCCTCCAGTAGTCCTCCAGCACGAGGCTCTACCAGGCTCCTTTCCTTCTGTGTCTCTTAGTATCATAGGAGGGCTACTCCGCCTGCAGTAGGTTGCTTTAGCTGCATTTCTAGGGCCCGGGTTACACCGTCCCTCTCTGTCCTTTCACACTCCTGGGGATCCGGCTCTGGATAGGCTTTCTCTCTCCTCTGGCTCGCACTGGCTCAGTACAGATTCTGCATTCCTTCTGCCCTCACTCTTCCAGGACGTGTGGCTTTCTCCTGCTCAGCTTCAGCTCAACCTGCTGCTGTTCTCTGGACTGTGCTCCTCAGCTTCTCTGTCTTTACAGCTCTTGGTCTTTACAGCTCAGCCTACCTCGGCCTACTGAACACCTTCCTCCTCCCCCTTTCCTATATACTGTCAAGTCACCTGACTACGGGTGTGCCCAACCCACTCCTCTGAATCCACCACCCCTCAATCTCATAGAGTCTCTAATCTCAGGGCTGGATGTTACCTTTTCTTACACGTGGGTTATGTGGCTGTGAGGGTGTTGGTGTGCAACAAGTGTCCTACCTGCCTGGCTGCAGTTCCCTTTGTGGCCTCCTGGACGCAGGGGCGCCACATATCCCTGGTGGTCAACTGAAAATTGGGGGAATAATTGAAAAAGAATAAAAAGAATAAAAGTTTGTCGTGACGCCACCTGCAGATTCTGGTGATGTCCACCAGGGCCGCTGTCAGACCGCCGGGAACGATGGTATTGCAGCTTGAGTGGTATGGATCCCTGCAGGTGGAGCCGGGTCCCCGGGGCAGGATAGCACTGCACTTGTTGACGTGGTGCTGGTTGTGGGTAGAGCAGCTGCGCAGTGGTATGTGTAGAAAGGAGACACGGAGGCCTTGTGACTCTATACTGGTACTTTACTGAAACAAGTTCAGATGGCACTTCAGATTACAGTTTGCACAGTCTTTGAACGGGTAGCTAGCCGGTAAGTCACTGATGAGCGTAAAGTCTCTTTAAGGCTCCCATAGTATACCTTCTTTTGTCTATCCTACGTCCTGCTGCCCTTACGTACACCTCCTTACTTTCCTTGCGCTGCCCTGCACAGCCCGCTTGTCTACCAGGCCCATTAGGTGCTATGAGGTACCCTTCTTCTTTCTAAGGGGCTTGACCCGGTTTAGGCGATCCTGGTGGGGCTACACGTTCTTGACGGGGATGTCGGGGTTGCTGAATTAACCCGCGACTGGCTGGTGTTGACGGCTCAGGGGTGAACTCGCCTGTACCGTTCCTCGGAGTCGGCACTCTGTTGGTGGACTAGGATTCCCTCGGACTAAGGAAGATCCTGCACAGGGATTTCCTCTTTCTTTACCTGGGCCGCCCTTTTCTCTCTCAGGCGCCCTCCCTGGGAGACCCCTGTCTCTTGGGCTTCCTCCTTGCTTCGCTCATCAGTGCAGACTACATCCAACTGTGTGACTCCCCGCTTTTCTCCTTTTTCCTAACTCTCCTCCCCCCAGGACCAGTTACCCTGGTAACGGGTTGTCAATTGGTCCCCTAGTCTAGGTGTAAGGATGCCAGGGTGGGAGCCTCAGGTTAACTTTACATTTCCCAATGACATTAATACTGCACACTCAGTCATGGGTGCAGTACCTCTACTGTGGCGCACTGACCAGTGGGGCGCAACATGTGGAAGCCATTATATTATTTGGGGAGCCATTATACTGCATAGCTTGCTCTGTGGGTGTGACGGATGGGGATTATACTGTGTTAGGGGGTCACTTTTTAGGATAGTTGAGGGGGATACAGTAGGGTCATCATACTATGTGTAAGGAGTACTGTGGATGAATTCACTGTGAGGGATCATAGATTATTTGTGGGGCACTTTGTTAGTGTCATACTTTATGGGGGCAATGAAAGGGGAATCTAGGGGCTTCACTATTAGGACATTGCTTTGTAAAGGCTGCAAAGTTGTGAAATATGTTCTTCTGTGATGCGGACCAATTTTTTGGCTCTTTTTTTGGGGGGCAATTAGAAACTTCTGTTAAGGGGTTCTATGATTTCTATGTACAGTGTTGGACAAAAATATTGACACCCCTGCCATTCTGTCAGATAATACTCAGTTTCTTCCTGAAAATGATTGCAATCACAAATTCTTTGGTATTATTATCTTCATTTAATTTGTCTTCAATGAAAAAAACACAAAAAGAATTGTCCTAAAGCCAAATTGGATATAATTCCACATCAAACATAAAAAAGGGGGTGGACAAAAGTATTGGCACCCTTAGAAAAATCATGTGATGCTTCTCTAATTTGTGTAATTAACAGCACCTGTAACTTACCTGTGGCATCTAACAGGTGTTGGCAATAACTAAATCACACTTGCAGCCAGTTGACATGGATTAAAGTTGACTCAACCTCTGTCCTGTGTCCTTGTGTGTACCACATTGGTCTTCTTTCTTTTATCCATGCTCAAAGAACTGTTTGAGGACTTGAGAAACCAAATTGTGAGGAAGCATGAGCAATCTCAAGGCTTCAAGTCCATCTCCAAAGACCTGAATGTTCCTGTGTCTACCGTGTGCAGTGTCATCAAGAAGTTTAAATCCCATGGCACTGTGGCTAACTTCCCTAGATGTGGACGGAAAAGAAAAATTGACAAGAGATTTCAACGCAAGATTGTGCGGATGGTGGATAAAGAACCTCGACTAACATCCAAACAAGTTCAAGCTGCCCTGCAGTCCGAGGGTGCAACAGTGTCAACCCGTACTATCTGTCGGCGTCTGAATGAAAAGGGACTGTATGGTAGGAGACCCAGGAAGACCCCACTTCTTACCCCGTGTGAGGTATCAACCGGGAACCCGCTTGCATAACGACAAAACACGTGTTTATAAGTTTAACCAATGTCTACCCGTTTATTTTTCACATATAATAACATAACCCGGGTAGCATGTTGGACACATATCACATTGATTATAAACACTTTACATAAATACATCATACATTACATAGAACATTACACATATACATTCACAATAACCCGGGACCTGTAACCACGACTCTCTCCCCATTGGAGCTCTAACACCTGCTCCCGGGGTAGCTACGGCCTCCGGCCTACTTACACATCGTACAGTACATTTATAATAAATACATTTGATATACTTCAACGATGACCCCTCCGGGTTCATAACAGGGATTGAGCAACCTGAGTACCGGGTATGTCACGTCCAGGAAGGAGCCCTTGGGGATACATATCTCCGCCTACGTCCCGGTCAGCGCCCACCTGGTTCAACCATGGTGTCCCCACTCTAGGAGCCCTTTTAACCCCTGCTTCTGACCTTCGTTACATACGCCTCAACGGGCCCTGTGGGTCCCAATGGCGGTACCTGCCGCCCGGCTTTAGTCACCCAGCATGATGATATACCATTAACCCGTAGTCAGGATTCCTGCCTGACCGGGACCTTACATACCATATGTGATCCATCATTCAAACGTCCATGGATCACATACATTTCTTCCACACGCTCACAGCCCATCATCCATGGACTGTGGCTCTTCCATGGCCCATTACAGGGACTGGCAAACCATAGTACACGGGAACCTCATCCGTTACCTACTAGGAGCCCTATTACCCCTGTGTCTGGCACCACAAGCACACCCACACCATTAGAGGCCGTGGTTGAGGGACGGGTACCCTCTGCAAGCAGCAGGGCAAGCCTCCCTCTCGTCCCCACGGGACGGAACGCCTCCAACATCATTCATACTGGCTGGGTCACTTTCTCCCCACATTATTATACAATGTTCTTACATAGGTCATCATCTTACATTCAGGGCAATTGCCTAAGCCCCTACATACATCAACGGGTCCTTTACCGACTGCCTAGTCGGACCCAATAGCGGTTATGCCCGCCTGGCATTACTCACACACAGCTCACTCCGTTACATGGGAACCGCTGTCTTACCGGGCACGGATCCGGGTCTCGCTACCTGTATAACGGGTCCACCAAGCGTCCCCCAAGGCTCCTTTCCCGGACGTGGATCACCCCACGCCCGGACCAGTCTCCACCGGGTTCAGCCACGGCTTTCCCACCAGGTGCTATCACAACCTCGGACCTCGGCACCGGCATGGAGCTAGCATGCTCCCTTCACCATCTCAACATGGCGGCATGGACTTGCACTCCCAGTCCCTCACACAGACTGGCTCTGCTCAGCTCTCAGGCTGGTAATCAGCCCACATCCTCTCAGGCTGCTGTCTGGCTGAGAATGGATCTCTGCATGATCTCTCAATCACTCAGCTGGCTGCCTCTTATCGTGCCAGCCACTCCTACATGGACACACCCCCTTAGCTGCTGTTAATCAGCCTTTCACACAGCACAGGTTAACTCCCTGTGTGCCGGGTTGTCAGCACTCAGCCCTCATTCCTTAGGGCTTCCTCGATCTCATCCCACTCTCACTGCCGCTCATTAGTAACATGAAACCTTGTGGTCAAAGTTGGTTCACACAGCATTATCACAGTAAACCCGGCCAGTGTGCACAGGATCCTCCTGATCCTGCATGTGACGCGCCCCGGCCATGAGGATCATGCCGTCGGTGCCTCACACCCGAGACATAAAAAAGCCAGGCTGGGGTTTGCCAAAACTTACCTGAGAAAGCCTAAAACGTTTTGGAAGAATGTTCTCTCTTTTTGGGCAAAGGCATCAGCATAGAGTTTACAGGAGAAAAAAAGAGGCATTAAAAGAAAAGAACACGGTCCCTACAGTCAAATATGGCGGAGGTTCCCTGATGTTTTGGGGTTGCTTTTCTGCCTCTGGCACTGGACTGCTTGACTGTGTGCATGGCATTATGAAGTCTGAAGACTACCAACAAATTTTGCAGCATAATGTAGGGCCCAGTGTGAGAAAGCTGGGTCTCCCTCAGAGGTCATGGGTCTTCCAGCAGGACAATGACCCAAAACACACTTCAAAAAGCACTAGAAAATGGTTTCAGAGAAAGCACTGGAGACTTCTAAGGTGGCCAGCAATGAGTCCAGACCTGAATCCCATAGAACACCTGTGGAGAGATCTAAAAATGGCAGTTTGGAGAAGGCACCCTTCAAATATCAGGAACCTGGAGCAGTTTGCCAAAGAAGAATGGTCTAAAATTCCAGCAGAGCATTGTAAGAAACTCATTGATGGTTACTGGAAACGGTTGATCGCAGTTATTTTGGCTAAAGGTTGTGCAACCAAGTATTAGGCTGAAGGTGCCAATACTTTTGTCTGGCCCATTTTTAGAGTTTTGTGTGAAATGATCAATGTTTTGGTTTTTGCTTCATTTTCTTTTGTGTTTTTTCATTGAAGACAAATTGAATGAAGATAATAATACCAAAGAATTTGTGATTGCAATAATTTTCAGGAAGAAACTGAGTATTATCTGACAGAATTGCAGGGGTGTCAATACTTTTGGCCAACACTGTATGTATGCCTTTGCATATAGGCTTAACTCACTGTTGAATAGGTTTGGTGATTAGGGCTCTGCTCTGTTAGTTATCCTTTACCCTTTAAAGGGAATCCAACATCTGATCCAATCCATTGGCAACGAGTACCATGAACTAGCTATACTCAGCCAGGCAAGCCTTTTTCCTACTTGATTGACAGTTATTATTGCCTTGCACAGGGCTAGTGAAAATTGTGTATAAAATGTGTAATCGACAGCTCTGCCATATAAACGTTGGTTAAGCAGACAGTATGGGTCTAAAATGGCTTTTGATAGTGCCAAATAATGAAGGCTATCGGGATTTTTCTTTATAAGGAAATTGAAGACACAACAATACTTTCCTACAGCTGTAATTTTAACATCTGGATATTTGAACATTGCTAACAGGACTAAGTTCTTGCATAGTGCCATCCATATACATCTTGATATTTATGCTGACAGCTGGGATTGCAAGCTGCACTCCTACAGCCATCGCTGTTAAATCCTACAGACACCACCATCAATAATAATCAGCCTGTCATTGAATAAGGGCATCCTCCTTTAACCCTAATGAGGCAGCCAGGATTGTGCCAAATATAAGGTTTGACTATTGATTATAATAAACACGAATCTATATGTTTTCTACATGGTGACTAAAGTAGAAACACTGTAAAAATACTGTAAAAAATAAAATGACGCAAAAATAAAAAGTTACAGAAGTAATGAATGCTGAGCAGTAGAAATGATTAATAATTTAATAACAGTGATTATGAACAGATACATGAAGAACATTTTTTAATAGGATAACTACTTTCAGCAAGTTGCATGGCTGGGTGCAGAAAGTCTGGGTGCTTGGGAAAATAGAGTGCTGGTGTTGCGCTCACAGGAGTGAACCCACTGGGCCACAGTTCCGGCTCAATCTGGAGGGGCATAACTAAGCAACTACCTCATCTTTGTGGCGCTTCGCTGGTCTGGATGCCACGAGGGGTACTGCACCCAAGCCATGGGTGTGGTTCTCCTGTAGTCGGGAGATGGGGATGGTAAGTACGGGTTCCTCAGCAAACACCCAACACTTAGACCCTAGTTAGGGAAGTGGTTGGACCTGCTGTAGGGAGGACCCAGTCCAAGGGAGGGGAATAGGGTAGAGAAGTGTGGGTGGGAGGTAGAAGAAGCAGAACAGTTCCAAGTGAAGTGGAAGAGAGAGAACAGCTAGAATGTAGAGTTCCGAAAGTGGGAAGTCGAGTCGAGAAAGGAGGAGAAGGAGAGACAGAAAAGCGTTGAAACTGAGATGCAGGGACCCAGTGGTGCTACGCTTGTCCTGGGAACCGAGAGGAAGGAACCTTGGGGGCATCGGTGGAGCTGAAGTGGCCTGTGTGCCCGAATCCGGGACTGGTGATACCAAACAGAGGGGTTTTGGTCTAGAAACAGGGACCGGACCTGAACATGGCACAGGAGTACAGCACCCGAACCGTTGAACCAGAGCCCACGAGCTTCATAGGAGCTGTGGCTCACACCTGGCGCATCCCCCTAGAAAACAGCCGAACAAGGGTCTGGGGACAAGGTACCAGTCGCCCACCAAGACCCGTGGCTGCCAGATCAAGGATCTGCACGCAGAGGTGCTGAAAAGGGGCGCTAAGTAACAGGACCAGAGAAAGGAAAAGGCAGGCATACCACCGAGAATCTCATACTTGCCACCCCAATTTCTTAAAGACTACACAGGATGGAGTCTTTCTGAGAGGGTGTAACATCTATGACCTGTTGCAACCAGAAGCTGCCGTGAGTAAACCCGGGTACAGAATTGCAGAACTGTTTGAGACTGTGTATTTACGCGGCTATGAAAGTCACTGCTTGCTGGAGAAAACCAATTGCTAATCCACTGCCCTGGGGACCCACTCCACCTGTGGGGAGCCACTACATCCCAGCTGCCTGTCCATCGTCCCCAGAGGTTATGCAGCAGCGGCGGCTACCCATAGTCGCAAACCACGGGTGGTGTCACAAACAATTCTCCCTTTAAACCACCTAATTCCTATATATATACTCCACAAGAACCCTTTACGCTGAACCCAGGATCACTGAGCCGAGTCTCAACCCCTGTGACTCCCCAGAAGCATTAAAGCCCGGTTCCGAGTACCCCACGGCCCTGGGGTGCATCATCTTCACTTGAGCTCCTGATGGTGGGGATAGGCTTATGCTGGAAAGTAGCCACCAAGTGCCACTCCGGGGAGTCTTGGTACTTCGACAGCTGGCACCAACAGTCGAGGATGCAGGGACAAACACAGATGCCGGCAGGAAGAGTATCTGGTGCAGTCCAAGGTATACTGAACAGCTGATGCAGGCAAGTGCAGAGGATACAGCAGCCACGGCGGGTGTAGCAGGACCAGTCGGTCCTGGAAGGTGTGGCAGGTATGGCTGGTGCCGCAGGCACTAGAACACAGGAGTCGTTAGCAAGCACAATAAAGGACACTTGTTACCAGAAACGGGAATGGACCTGACATCTAGCAGCATGTCTTTAGCATTAGACGATATTGCTCAGGCACCTCCTTTAGGGGGAGGGTGCCGTAAGTACCTAGAGTAATCCAGCCATTGGCTGTGGACATATACAGAGTTCATGCACTGCCCTTTTTAGAGGCAGGGAGTGCTTGTGATCACACCCTAAAGGTACCGTCACACAGGGACATATCGCCGGCGATGTTGCCGGCAACCGAGGGGCGTGGCCAGGTTGCGGCGACATCGCCGGCGAGTTGCCTCGTGTGACAGGGCGATAATCAGGCGATGAATCGCCTGAGTCACATCGCCAGGTTTCCCAACAATGTTGGGAAACCTGGCGATGTTGTTCAGGCGATTCTGCCTGATCGCCCTGTGTAACGCGGCAACCCGCAATGTTACGGGCGATTCCGCCTATCTCCAACATTGCGGGTTATCGCTCGCTGGGTTGCTGGGCATCTCAGCGAGCGATAGCCGCGGCAACTAGCCGACGACATCGCCGGTAAGTTGCTCCGTCTGACAGCTCACCGGCGATGTTGTCAGGGATGGGCGCTCCCGCGATCCCCGGCAATATCGCCGGCGATATGTCCCTGTGTGACGGTACCTTTAGTGAGCACCAGGGGGACCTGTGAGGTATGTGCAGGCCCTGAGAACCATAAGTAGGAACAGGGGATGCGCTGCAATTACCTCCAAATTTTAAGGTCAAGGACTGCTGTGCTGGTTTCTCTTAGCATCTGTCTTATCTGGAATTTCAAAGTCTCCAAAAGAAGCCATTACCTATATATTGTCTACCCTAAATACCATTTCATGAGAAATTTAGAAAAAATCTATGAAAAAATTATTTTCTTTTCTGTAAGAAGTTTTTGTGATATCAGTATGTAACTATCTGATAGAAATGACACCCATTATAAACCTTCCTGTAAAAGCTGAAAAATGCAAACAGATGTCTGCAGTCTCTCACGAGCTGCGGCCTATAATTTAAATGGAAAAGACGATAAGAAGAAGAAAACTGCCACATCAGCAGAAAACCTGCTATTTTAAATATTCCCAGAGTATTATGAGTATTATGCCATTAAATCATTTTTACAGACTTTCTGCGCCGCTGCCTTCAATCGCTAAATGTTGATTATCTGACAAAAAGCATTTTACATTCGTGCAGAAATTAATTTTTCTATGACTGTGTGCTCATCACGGAAGGGTCATATTCCTCTGTTGCATGTTGCCTGAAATCACATGTGTTATCACAGGCTATTTTGTCTGTCTTTCAGGCTTGACACGCATTATCCATATGTTTTTATAGACCCGAGACTGAGAATACCAACGGCTGACTAGATCCTACAATCTCTGCAGCAACACATGGGATGAAAAGCCTCTGCTGGAAGACAATATGGTAAATGCCATTTTTAGGAATCTAGAAAGAGAAAATACACAATATGGACAAAAGTATTGGGCACACATCTTGCTCAATGAATTCAGGATTTTCGTTCAGTTCCTTTGCAACAAGTATATTCTTGCCATCTCACCTAGTTGCTGCTATACAGTCTGCCTTTTTCATTTGTGGCACCCTGCCAGTACAGGTAGCCACAGGACCACCTAAAACAGGGGACTCAAACAAGCGACCCGGCGGCCGCATACAGCCCTCATGGCTTCAAAGTGCGGCCCACGGCACCGTGGACAACGTAAGGACGCCGGGAACCACTGTTCAGGGGGCCACCATGGTGCACTGTGTAAGGGGCCGCCGCGGTGCAGTGTGCTGGGGACTGCGGCTTTATTATCACTTTTTGTGGCTGCTACGACAAGTTCTGAGCCTTCTTCCCTCGGCTACATCAATGGAAGCTGGCGGGCCAATCAGATCACAGACTCGCAAGTGACATCGGCCAATCAGAAACCTCAAGTGATGCCATTCGCCAGGTCTGTGATCTGATTGTCACCCAGCACTATGCACTGTGGCGGCCCCCTGAATCGTTAAGGTGTGTGTGAGAGAGAGTGTGACTGTGTGTATGAGAGTGTGTGTGTGTATATGAGTGTGTGTATGAGAGTGTGTATGAGAAAGTGTGTGTGTATGTGAGTGTATATGAGAGTGTGTGTGTATGTGTGTATGAGAAAGTGTGTGTGTATGAGAGTAAGTGTGTGTGTGTGAGTGTATGAGTGTGTGTGTGTGTGTGTGGTGTGTGTGTATGAGAGTGTGTATGTATGAGAGTGTGTGTGTATGAGAGTGTGTGTATGAGTGTGTGTGTGTATGAGAGAGTGTGTGAGTGCGTATGAGAGTGTGTATGAGTGTGTGTGTATATGAGAGTGTGTATGTGAGTGTGTGTATGTGAGTATGTATGAGAAAGTGTGTGTGTGTATGAGTGTGTATATGAGTGTGTATGAGGGTGTGTGTATGAGAGTCTGTGTATGTGAGTGTGTAAGAGTGTGAGTGTGTATGAGAAAGTGTGTGTGTGTGAGTGTGTGTGTATGAGTGAGTGTGTGTGTGTTTGTGTGTATGAGAGAGTGTGTGTGTATGAGAGAGTGAGTGGGTGTATAAGATTGTGTATAAGAGTGGGTGTATATGAGTGTGCGTGTGTATGAGAGAGTGTGTGTTGTATTAGAATGTGTATGAGTGTGTGTGTGTATGAGAGTGTATGTATGTATGAGAGTGTGTGTATGAGAGAGTGTGTATGTGTGTCTGAGACTGTATGTACGAGAGTGTGTATGTGCCTATATGAGAGTGTGTGCATGAGCGTGTGTGTGTGTGTGAGGGTGTATGAGAGACTGTGTGTGTACGCAAAAAGAAGAGAGACCAGGTTGGGACATCACTACAAAGTGGCATCAGGATGGGGACATTACTACAAGAGGACCAGGATGAGGACATTACTACAAGAAGAGGACCAAGATGGTGACATTACTACAGAATCGGCATGGGGACATTACTACAAGAAGGACTATAATGAGGGACATTAATATAGGATGGTGACCAGTATGAGGACATTATTACAAGAAGGGGACCAGGATAGGGACATTACCACAAGAAGGCGATCATGATGGGGGACATTAATATGGGATGGGGACCAGTATGAGGACATTATTACAAGAAGGGGACCAGAATGGGGACATTACTACAAGGGAAGACCAGGATGAAAACATTACACAAGATGAGGACTAGGATGGGGACATTACTACAAGAAGGAAACCACGGTGGGGACATTACTAAAAGGAGATTAAGATTATTACTACATTGAGCAAAAAATTCTGGAATTACTAAAAATGTCACTTAGTAATGCAGCCCCCGATATCAATTTTTTTCTATGTGCGGCACACCAACGTCGCTGAGTTTGAGACCCCTGACCTAAAACATGGATGGATTTCCACAGTGGGTGCCCTATACACATACAACACCTTCCACCTCAGACCTGTAGGGGGAGCTCCGCTTGCTACCTTTAAGCAAGATCCCCTATAATTACCGGTGCTGGGGGCGGAGTTAGTCAGAGTGTGCAGTCGCTAGGAGAACTGTGAAGACGTCCTGGTGTGTTGGAGCCGCGCTAGGCCCAAGCCAGTTGACAACTGAGCAGTTATCAGTCTAGCCAGTGGAGGGGCCTAGGCACCGCAGGAGAGAATATAGCGGTAGTCAACACGAAGGTTTCCCACTACATCACACATTTCACAGAAGAGCAGAGGGGCCAGGCCAAGTTACACGCAGGTTGGGGGCTTCACAAAAGGAAAAGAGATGAGGAGGCCTTATCCATCACTCATTGTGAAGAGCCAGAAGTGTTTCCCAACCACCGGAGAGTACCCTGGACATTACCTGCAATTCCACCAGTAAAGTTACAGAAACAACTTACGGTGTGTGTGTCGATTCCTCAGTCCCTGACCCTGTCCGCTACAGAGATTGCCACGGCTGCCCGGCAGCATAGCCAACTCCCTGCATCTATCCCAGTCACCTCACCACAGCCCCGGGGACTCTGCTCCGCCTGTGGGGAGCTATACCACCCATCTGCCCGTCCATCATCCCCAGAGGCCCACAGCAGCGCTGGTGCATTCACCAGAAACCACAAGTGGCGTCACAAGACTTTTATTCCCTTTTACTTTTTCCCAAATTTTTAAGTTGACCACCAGGGCTACGGGTCTGGGCGGGTCACCAGTGATATCCCTCCAACTGCATGCCCGGGTTCCAAGTTCCCATAGACCTCTGGGTGAATCACAATCATTTGTAAAAGAATGGCTTATACTGAAGAGCTCACTGAATTTGAGTGTAAGGCTACCTTCACATTACGATTTTTAGGGAGCCGATGCTGTTCGATATAAATCGGACAGCATCGGCTCCCTTCTGATGCCTGGAATCGGGTACCAAATAGGCACCCGATTCCGGCATAAAATCGCTGCCTCCGGGGTGAAGAAAAGAAAAAAAAAAAAAAAAGTTATTCTCACCTCCCCCGAGCCCCCGCCGTCTTCCGCCATCTTCTTGGGGCTCCCGGTGGCTCTCGCAGGCTGCCGGTGTCAGCAGAGGGCTCCCTCTGCTGTTCAGGACCTGCGGTGATGTCACAGTCACGTGACCGCGGGTTCACCATGGTAACCCGCGGTCACATGACTGTGACATCACCGCAGGTCCTATAAGGCAGAGGAAGCCCTCTGCTGACACCGGCAGCCTGCGAGAGCCACCGGGAGCTCCAAGAAGATGGCGGAAGACGGCGGGGGCTCGGGGGGAGGTGAGAATAACCTTTATTTTTTTTTTTAACCCTTGTGCTCCTAGTTAGGAGCAGTTTTACTGTACTGAGCATGCTCAGTACAGTAAAACGGGGTCCGAGGAGACATCACATGTTTCCTCGGACCCTTCTCCATAGGGCCCCATGTTATAGGGATCGGACCTAATCGGATGTGCACTAAATGCCATCCGATTTGGTCCGATCCGAATCTGTCAGATTTTATTTTCGGTGCAAAAATCGGAGCAAGCTCCGATTTTTGCACCGATAATAAAATCGGACACAATCGGATCGGACCAAATCGGATGGCATTTAGTGCACATCCTATTCGGTCCGATGCCCATAGAGCTGCATGGGGCCCAAAATCGGTCCGATGCTGTCCGATTTTTATCGGACAGCATCGGAAATGATAAAATCGTTTTGTGAAAGCAGCCTAATATGTAATAGGATGTCACCATAGCAAATACAGAATTTTTCTAAAAACTCCATTATTAAATGTGAGTGGCATCAGTGAAAAGTGGAACTCAGCCACGAATTGTCAGACAACATAGAAAACGGAATTGACAGGCGCTATGCCGCATAGTGCTGAAAAGTTGCCAACTTACTAATTGCAGAGCTACAAACTTCCTGTGGCATTAAAGGGGTGGTCTGAAACTAAAAGTTATTTTAATCCTGAATGTATATCTATTTTATGTCATATTATAATCTCTTTGCTTGCAGGGGCAGCACTGGTCTTTGGTTTTCCTGCACACCAGGAACGTCTTACAATGCGCACTGACAGTGCACTCTCCTGCCAACTTGTTCCTTCTGATCAGAGCCGACACAGAGAGAACTGTTACTCTGCATATTTCAATATTTCACAGTGACAAGAATCTACTTGGCTTACGTTGGAATTGACAACTAACAGAACCTCAATAGGGCAGGGACTAGCCCAGCCCCTAAAATGAATGTTGCTGATGATGCTTCACTTCAGGATCAGGATAGAGGCCAAGGGAGTGACTGCAGCATCTGCCTCCTGATGATGATCCATTTGACTATTTCGGCATGAACTGAGTTTCTCAAATGAAACGTCATCAAAGAGGAAGTAGTAAAAAAATGAAATGGCCATGGTGGTGGCCAGAGAGCGCAGAGCAGGTGGGTGGTGGGGTCAGAGAGCCCGAAGCAGGAGAGGGAGTGGGGGCCTGAGAGCACTGAGCAGGGGGGAGTGGGGGCCAGATAGCACACAGCAAGAGGGAGTGGGGGCCAGAGAGCACAGCAGGCGGGGTTGGGGTCAGAGGGAACACAGCAGTGTGGGCAGTGGGGGCAGAGAGTGCACAGTGGTGGGGGCAGAGCACGCACAACAGGGGGAAATGAGAAAGCAGAGTGTGCACATCCGGGGGGGGGGGAGGGAGGGGGAAGAGGAGGCAGAAAAGAACACAGGGAGGGGGCAGAGAGGGCACAGCATGGAGGAAGGGTGCAGGGAGCGCACAGGAAAAACGTAGCAAAAATGCACAAAAAAAGCATCAAAAACTGACTGTGTGAGTACCAATCTGTTTTGGATAATTTTTTATTTGATACAATGGCCTAATTGTCAAGGCACTGCCCTTCTGATGCGATAGCATCGGGCATCCATGTAGTAAAATAAATAAATAAGAAAAAACTGCAGCACTCCATCGTATTCTAAATTCCTTTAAATTCAAAGTTGTATGCCTTAGTATTTGAGTGCAGCTGTCTTTTTGTTAGCACATATAAAATAGACTTCATAAAAGTCATAAATAGAATAATGAATTGAGTTAAAACAAAGAGGCGCAAAACTCACAAAACTAGACAAAAATCTGGTGTAAAGGCAATCATAAATTTGGGCATAATTTATTAATGTTTTAGGAAGCAACACATATATAAAACCACAATGATGAGACCCCAACCTTGTCTTTTGTATTGAAACATCAAATGAGCCTGTGCAAAAGGTCATCATAAAGGGAGGGGGTGCAGGGTCAGCTGTTACATTGTCTATCAGGATTGGTGGATCCTGTGTTATCTGCTGTGTGCTATCATTGAAATACTTACTCTGCTGATAGGGAGCCTTGCTAAAAACTTTTCTTGAAAGGACAGGCAACAGTGGTATAACCAGTGTTTAAAATGGCCCGATGCAAAATTTGGACATTTGTCCCTACCTTCATGTTGGTCAGATATATGGGCCCTTGTAGCTTTTTAAACCCTATAATAATGTCCACATCCTGGCTACTTCCTGGTATAATGTCCACCATTATGGCCTCCTTCTTGCTATAATGTCCCCCATTATGAATCCTTCCTGTAATAATGTCCCCATCTTGGCACCTTTCAGTAATAATTTCCCCAAGGCTGATATAATATTCCCATCTTGGCCCCTTGCAGAAATGTATATTCCCATTATGGGGCCCTTCCAGTAATAATGTCCCCCAGCCTGGCCCCTTCCTGGTATAATGTCCTTTATCCTCGGCCCCTTCCAGTAATAATGTCCTGAATACAGGTGTAATGACCCCAACCTGGCCTTTTCCAGAAATATATTTCTACCATCTTGGGCCTCCTTTGGTAATAATATCCCCTTCTTGGGCCACTTTCTGGTATAGTGTCCCCTATCCCAGGCAGTTTCTTGGTTTAATGTCCTCCCTTTAGGACCCATTGAGTAATAATGTCCCCGTTCTGCTTCTGTTCTCTAACACATTTAAAAATAATAAAAAAAAATTTTCTTTTCACCTTCCTGTGCATATACATCCTCTTGTATAGCTGACACAAAGGCTGCCAGTTGACGTCAGCATACCTGCTATAGGTAAAGCACGATGTCAATGCTGTGATTGACATGCTGACGTCAGCTGTAGACCTCTTTGTGGTGGTGTGTATTGCAGTACAGGATCCAGCAGGTCTCTGCGCCACAATATATTTCAGCTGAATATTCATTCTTGGATGCACATCCAGCTGAAGTAGGCACTGTCATCAGCAGGCCCCCCTACTGCACAGGCCAAGTCACGGTTGCACCTTCTGCAACCACGATCATTATGCCCCTGACAAGAAGTGTGAAAAGCTCCAGTGACAAGTGTGAATATTGCAAGATTACACTTTTTTTTTAAATAAATATCATAATATAAAATAATACCCATTGACAAATACTTTAAAAAAAATACATGATTTAAACAATAGATCACTTTCTGATGACAGCTTCCCTTTAAGCCTCTCTTACATTTTAATTTGTGTTTAACCCTTTCCATCTGAAATGGAAAATGTTATCTAGAAACCAGAAATTAGTATAATGGAACTAATGTGTGCTGACCAGCGGGACACCAACGATCAAAAAATGACCCAGAGCACTTTGTAACAATCAGCGATCTCACAGCAGGGGCCTGATCGCTGCTAAGTATCACACTTAGCGATATCATTAGTGAGATCGCTGTTACGTCACAAAACCTGTGACGTTACAACGATCTCGCTAACGATCTCGTTATGTGTGACGGGGGCTTTTGGCGCTTGTTCATGTCCATATCATATCCCAATTGGATTACTGCAACACCTTCCTCCGCCTCTTCATCAGATAAAGTTGTGCGTCTTAGGGTGGCTTCACACTGCGGTCCGATCAGGTCCGGGCTGTCAGGGTGACAGCCCCGGATCAGACTTTGGCCCCATAGTATCCTATGGGGCCAGGTGGCAGCTATCTGCCATCTGGCTTCCATCTCACCGGAAGAATCCGGAAGAAGAGGGATTTTTCTCCTGGATACAAAAACGTTGCTTGCAACTTTTTGTATCCGGGGAGACCAATCTCCCCATAATTGGTGTCTCCCGGATTCCACCGGATTGCCCCAGATCCTCCCGGATTCCCCCGGATCCTTCCTGGGCAATCCGGCGCTCCCTTAACATGGAGGATCCGGGAACCAGACACCTGCGGCTGCACGCCGCTGTTATAATTCAGGACCGCGGCTAGCTTCCTGGGAGCCGCAGTCCTGAATAATCAGCAGCGGCAGCTGCAGCAGGATGCACACCGGACCAGGGGGCATATTAGCCCTCTGGTCCTGTGTGCTGATCCGGTCCGGGGTTGTCAGGTTCACCCTGACAGCCCAGACTGATCTGACCGCAGTGTGAAGCCGCCCTTAGTGAACGTTCACACATGGCAGGTTTCCCGCAGGAATCACAGTTTTATAAATGTTGATGGGTTGAGTTTGTGACAAGCACATGGATGACTTCAAGTCCCAGTTAGATTCTGATTTATCTTAATATATTAATCAGCAAAATATGTAAAGGTGAATTGATTCCCTTGTTTCTGTTTCCTTCCTCACATTTAGCAAAATACCTACTGAAATATTAATATACAGACATGATCTATAGATTGCACATTTCCACAGCAGCACTTACATATTACCTCTCAGTATGATTAATATCCTTTCTGCAAATATCTCCTTACAATTTCAAGGGAATAAACTATTTTTGGTTTTCGGAGTAGTTTCCAAATGGCACCAACATGTGTAGTTCTTTGATACAAGGAAGTCTAATTACCGGCAGTATAACTACTTCTCCAGCTCGGGGTTGGCCTGAAGACTTGTGTATAAACACCAAACCTCCCAGTCTGTTAGTACAACAATGTAATATTACTTCCCAATGTTTGGTGAGAATTGTTCCTTAATCCTACAGAATCCATCTGCATACAGGAAAAAGTGTGGTAAAGAAAATCAATGAGAAATAATTTTGGTAATGAGCCATAAAAAATCCTAAATACAAACAGCGGCGTTGATCCTTTCTCCCACATATAAAGCAACCTATTCCTACATTATTTGCTTTGCTGTGACCTGTTTTTCATCCGTGACTGAACGCTGAATTTATGCTTGGGCTGCCACTGTAACAAGCACATCTTGTTCAAATCAAATCAGGATCACAAGAGCAAAATGAGGAGCAGAACAGAGCAAAGGCAGAGAGCAAGGGACGTGGAAAACATTAAACTCTACTCTATAAGCTATGATGATTGTTTTTTTCGATACTGGCAAAAAAAAAATATGGTTCACCCATCACCTTCATGGAGTCACAAAGCAGGCAAAGCAGTGGGGTGCAGTTTTTTGTATGCTTGTGTTATTGAGGAAATGGGCCCCTGATAACATCGTCATCTGTAGTGTATCAAATAGCCAACATTGCCACATCTGAGGCACATCAGTGACGGTTCTCGTCAGATGTTTATGAACTATATAAAGAAGTTGTATTCAAGAATGTTTCCTGCTCACTGCAGCTTTGCAAAGGTGGGTTTCACATAGGATTACTTTGGATTATTTGGACACATACATTGAAAATAATGTTCTCTTTCTCATTCAATATCTACAATATGAGTTCTTTACAAAGTACTTTACTAATAATATTCTGTAATTTTAAAGTATGGTATATTTGGGTTACAAAGTATATGTCCTCTCCAGAACTAATTTTTTATAGCTTTGATTAATCTAAAAGCTAAAGCAAATTTGGAAATCTTATCCAAGATGGCATCTGTTACCTCTTTCATGTCCATGTGTTCCTGCTTTCCTGCATATATAAGCTCCAGTCCATCTTGAGTATTTTGCATGAGTATTTTGCTTGGAATCCTGGCTCTTTGTGCATCTCATGTTTGTGCTCCTCCTCCACTATTCCGGTTCGGTTCTTCCAGCTACTTTCAGTCTGATGTCCAGGCTTACTACACCTGCTTCCAGTTTGCCCCCTGAATCAAGCTGTAGTGTTGAGTGTGTTTCTGCTTCAGCTTCTGCCACCCTGTCTCGCCTCATGTCAGCTCAGTTTGCTCTAAAAGCTCCACTGCTGCTTTTAGTTAATTTTGGTTGCAGTTGCAGTGCTCAGGACTGTTCGGATCTTTGCTTTTGTTACACTGCGCAGCATCCAGTTCTGGACTTGTTCCCCTAAGACCATTTCCAGGCCTTCCTAGTGTGAACTGCTGTTTATAGGCTGTTCTCATATTGGCCACTTCCATTGTGAACTGTTACTAAAAGACTATTCCATGTGGCATCATAGTGAATGAACTGTTCCTAAGAGACTATTCCGTTTGGCATCACTTAATGAACTATTATTTGCGAATTGTGCTTTGCTTGCTGTACTTTCACATTTGTGCTCTTACCACGTGTTAAAACAGATTTTCCATCTCAGTTGTGTCTTTGCCGTCACTCCATTAGATTCCTAAGATATCCACACTATTTGTTACAGTATACTTAAGCCAATTAAGAAATCTGCTGGGGCAATGACTACAGAGACTTGGTTAGAGCAACTGTTCGCCACGATTAGTTCTTTACTAGAGGATGTGGAGGCTCTGCAAAACATATTTGAAAACTTGCTGTAGCTACCCAGCCAGCAGGACCCGTCTCCATGGTACAGGGAGGCTGTGTCCTGTCTGGCCACAGACATCCCCCTGTTCCCAGCACACTTACCTGGTCCGCACTCTCACAATGTCCCTCCAGGCCGCGGCTCTCGTTGTGTCTTCCGTCCCCCGCCCAATATCCCCATTATTTGTTACAGGTATCACTTAAGGAACAACTCCCCAATGGGCCCCAGGTACTTAGACCGTCCCTCCCCTCTCATGTCCCCAAGGTTTGTGTACTGTTTCAAAGTAGATAATGCTATAAGATTATAAGCAAGGGACCGGTGGGCGTTAATAATAGGGGATTAAGGAGTTAGGCAGTCATTCTCTTACCTTCGTTTAAGCCACCCCGCCGCGGTACGGGATGTAGCGTGCCTTCGCTGCCTGCAGCCCGTGACCTCTGGGGATGATGGAAAGGCAGCTGAGATGGTATCGCTCCCCACGGGTGGAGCAGATCCCCAGGGAATCCTGGTTTAAGGGGGTATTTGGGTGCTGGAGAGCCAGCGGGGCTGTGTTGGCTGCAGGAATGGATCGGGAATTCTCCCAGGCAGGCTACTGCTGCCTGCGTGGTGTTTCAGTCTACTGTCCTCAAGCGGGAAATGAAAAGTCTCACACATAATGCTGAGTTCCAAACCCGGTTTACTTAGCGTTTCTTTGCAGGCACGACAGGGTACAGTTATTGTTTCAGATTCAGTCTGGATAGTCCTCAGCAACCAGGATAGCTCGTCCAGGACACCCCCTTTATGTTCCTTTGCTCTCGGGCCTTCCTTTCTTCCTCTGCGCTGCCTGCTCTCCTTCTTCCTGCACGCGCCTCCGCACACAGAGCCCAAATCCAGCAGCCACGGGCCTTGTCGGGCGACCAGCTGTGTTCCCTGACCCTAGTAAGGCTGCCTTCTCTGGCGGATGTGTCGGGAGTTGGCCACAGCTCCTCTAGATCTCATGGCCACTGGTTCCGTGGTTGGAGCTTGGAGTCTCCTCGCCACGTTCGCCACCTTCAGGGCCGGGTCCCTGGTGCTCGCCCTGCCCCTCCGCTTCACTGCAGACTCGGGTACTCGTTGGATCGCTCACTGCCTGCATCCCTAGGGGGTCCCTCTGTCTCCTTGCGGTCTCTGGCTTTGGGACCCGGGACGAGCCTCATCTCCCTTCACGTCTTCCGTGTCCTTTTCTCTTTCCTCATTGCTCCCACATTCTGCGTCTCTCCTCGACTGAACTGCCACATCCTGTTGTCTTTCCCTTTTGTCTACTCTTCTACTTCCTGACTGCTTCTAACTTCCCACCCACCACCTTTCTCTCCCCACCGTCCCACTGACTGCCTGAGCCCTCCCGCTGACTGGGTTCACCCACTGTCCCTTGGACCAGGTGTGATGGGTGTGTTTGTGGGTGACTGGACATACCAACCTGTTTACTGAGAACAGGAATACTACCCCTGTGGACTGGGTGCAGTACTCCTCTGTGGGACCAAGACCGCAGGGGCGCCACATTCCCCCGTAGCAAAAATGATCAAGTCCTCGTGCGTTTACACAGGTTAAATGATGTTGCAGTTCGAACTCAATAAAACAGCAATAACAGTAGATAATATAGAGTCTCAAAATGAAAAATTACAAAAACCAAGAAAGGTGTACATAGTCTTAAAAATGAAAAGTTACAAAAACCAAGAAAAATTTGAAAAACACAGTCACTACGGCGCTTAGTCCTTCCACCGCTGATGAAGAGTTATTTAAGAAGCTGTCTTTACCACAACCAGTCCTGTGGTTTATGGGTCCATTTTCAATCAAAAGTTCAGGAATATGCAAGAGTTCATACAGTAAGTCCTGTAGGCATGGTACGCTTGGTGGTTGCATCGTTACTTAGTTACATAGAAAACTAAACACATTTACATTTTAAACTGCTTAAGGGTCCCGTCACACTTCCAGCGACGTTCCAGCGATCCCGACTACAATACACCCTGGTAAGGATCGCTGGAAAGTCGCTACGTGGTCGCTGGTGAGATGTCAAACAGTCAGATCTACTGAAAGACGCAGCAACGATACAGCGACCCGTATAACGACCTCGGCGGTCATTGGAACCCTGTGACACAGCAGCTAGTCATGTTGACTCAGACTTACGAAGGCTGAGTTCTGAGTCGCCAACAAGTCGTTGTTAAGGGGTCAAACACACCGATGCATGCTGGCCAGCGGGAACCCGACGATCAAAAAATGGTCCAGGCCATTCCGACATGATCGGCGATGTCACAGTGGGGGCCCAGTCGCTGCTACATGTCAAACACAGCGAGATCGCTGGTGAGGTCGCTGTTGCGTCACAAAACCTGTGATGCAACAGCGATCTCGCTAGCGATCTTGCTATGTGTGACGGGGGCTTAACGGTTTAGCTAGGCATTACTACTAAACATTCACACCTATAACAAGTTAAACTACTCACACACAACTTAACTGGGTTAACTTCTGTCTATTTACATTAAAGCATTCTACAGTTCTGCTTACTGCTGGTGCTTCTTCGGCTCAAGCCTCTGGGTTCAGGCTTCCACTCGGCCTTGGAAACACAATGTCTAGCTGGCCAGTAGGTAGGGCAGCCTGAAGGGAACTTGCAGCTGTTCTCTGGCTGCCGAGTCTGATGCAGCAACGGGGTCTGAAGCTGCTGCTGTTGGCAGTCCGTCCAGGCTTGGTGCTGAAGCCGGTGTTAAAGATGCCGGGCTTGGTGCTGCAGCCATCTCTAGTTCAAGAGTCACTGACCTTACTGATTCTGGGATCCTCTCCAGGCCACTGGGGGAGTCCATCTCCTCGACCCCATGTGCCGGAATCATCCGGGCGCCGCTCGCCACGGCGCCGCTACAGTTCTCCCCAGAACTCCTGGTCCACTGGGGGCACCTGGTCTGGATCCTCCTCCAGCCCGCTGGGGAGTCCATCATTTCCACCCCACACGCCGGAGCTCTCTGACCGCTACTTGCCATGGCACCCACTGGGTCTCTCGCTGCCAATCCTGCAGCCGGCACGACACACTTTTCCGGTGCTCCTTCCGCCCTCTCCCCTTCGTGGGAGGTTCTTTTTCTTTCGCCATTGGCCACACCGGGAGGCGGTTCTTCCGGCTGACAGACAAGTCTCTTTATGTTACAGTCTGTGCAGTGGGTGTGTACGGCTATTCGCGCCGTTCGACAACCCGGCCCACGATGGAAGGCTACACCCCCCTTGGAATAATGTGGCACTTGTTCCTTTTGGTGGGCACCATTACACAGTCCTATAGTACAGTCTCTAGGCACACGGGACCCAGTTCTACCGGGTCAGTACATTCTATTCGTGACGCCAGGTTTGACTCGATCGGGGGGCCGTCGGGTAATCGTAGCCGGCCTCTTGATGTATTCGAGCATCTGGGGGATGTCACGGTGTCGTGACCCGGTCCGTGGCCACCCAGATGGGCGGTCAATAAAAAGGGGATTAGGAGTTAGGGATTAGGGAGTATTTGTCGTGATTGCTCGGTGCCTGCGTCCCTAGGGCTCCCTCTGTCTCCTTGTGGTCTCTAGCCTCAGAACCCGGGATGAACCTCATCTCCCTCAAGTCCTCCTTCTCTGACCTCACTGCTACCCGCATTTTGCTCTCTCCTCGACTGGACTGCCACTTCCTGTGCCTTTCCCTTTTGCCTACTCTTCTACTTTCTGTCTGCTTCTGTACTAACTTTCCACCCACCATCTTTCTCTCCCCGCCATCCCACTGACTGCTTGAGCAGTCCCACTGACTGAGTTGACCCGCTGTCCCTGGGACCCGGTGTGTTGGGTGTGTTTGTGGGTGACTGGACTTACCAACGTGTTTACTGAGAACAGGAATACTACCCCTGTGGATTGGGTGGACTTGGTGCAGTACCGCTCTGTGGACAGACAGGGACGCCACATATGCGCGCACCATTGTCAAATAGTTTAGAGGACCAGTGCACCCTTTTCCAGTAATCACCTCTCAGCCAGTCGCTGAGACGTTTGTGTATACTTAAGGGCCTCACTTTCTTAGGGAGGTGCCTGGGCAACTTTGTGCATTTGTTTCTAAGTTGCAGTGCTCAGGTCCCGGACCTGCGCCTGCTTGATTCGCCTTGTCTTGCTCCGTATTAATACCTAGTGTTTTCTCCTAGTGCCAGTGTTCTGCCTTCCTACCATCTACCTGCATACTCTGACTGTACCTTCCAAACCACCTGGACCAATCCTCTGTGACATAGTCCCGTACTCCAACTGGATTTCTCTGGCTGCCCTTGTCCCTCCACTGGTTCTCGTTATCTGGTTCCCTGGACCTCTCATTCCCCTTACCTTGGTATCTCTGTTCCTCTTCGGTCTGACCCTCTGGTCTTGGAGCTGTTGCACTTTAGCCTCTGTGGCTGTGCCGGGTCAATCCCTGTTAAAGGGTTTGCTCAAAAGGCTCCCTCAGGGCAATTTGGTGTTTCAGCCCAGGGGGTTCTCCCTTGTGGGTTCTATTTAAATTCAAATAAAGCCTTGCAATTTATCTGGCGTCCTAGTCCAGCTGCTTCCTTGGGTTCAGCTTCCACAGTGTCCTCTGTGTTCTAGTGGGTCCACTAACCTCGCTCCGCCTGCCTCAGCGTGACAGATTTTGCCCAGGCCATGGACCTCGCTGATACTCGATTCTCTGACCATAGGGAACTAGCTGGTCTTCGACAAAGACCAGCTGGTGACTTTCATGCAGACCCTGGATGCCCATCTCAGTTCTTTTCAGGCTGCTTAGCCCACCAGTGCTGCACAACATGTGGATTTACATCAGGAACTTTACCATCAACATGAGATGCAAACCCGGATGTTGAATTACATGACATTGGTGTAAGAACACCTAACCAATATGCAAATGGATTCTGCTCCTCCTGCTACACAGGTTCCAGTGCTCGAGCCAGTGGTCGCCGCTGCATTCGAGCCTTCTCCTTGTCTCTGCCAACCTACTCAGTACTCTGGTGATCCCAAGTTGTGCAGGGAGTTTCTTAACCAGTGTCAGCTGCAATTCTGGTTGTTGCCCCAACAGTATCGAATGGACGTAGCAAAAGTGGCCTTCTTAGCCTCTCACCTGGAGGAGGAGGCCTTGGCATGGTTTAACCCCTTACTGGAGCAGAACGATCCCATTGTGTCCCATCCGCAAAACTTCCTGGACACCTTCTGCAAGATCAGTATGCCATCCAGTTCCACACTCTGGCTTCTGAGTTATAGTGGTCCGACGAACCCTTGATTGAAGTATTCTGATGTGGGTTTTCCATGAGACATAAGGATGAATTAGTGGTTCGAGATCTATCCTATACTCCTGGATGACTTAATCTCTCTCGCCAATCAAATCGATCTCCGACTTCAAGAACTTGCAAAGGAGAGAATCCGTGAAAATGATTTCCCTGTCTAGCTCCATCCTACCAAAGACGATTCATCCCGTCTGATCTTGCTCCAGTCTTGGTCCCAGAACCTATGGAGGTCGACCGCATCAAGTTGGGAGAACGAGAACGTGAGAAGAGGTTTGCCAAGAAACTGTGCCTATATTGTGGGAGTGCTATCTATTTTCGTTGCCGATGTCCCAAGAGGATGGAAAACATCTCCGCCTAGGTCAGGTAAGAGAGGCCTTCGTAAGTGAGAGTCATTACTCTCTGCCCTTTACTGTGTCTATACAGGTGTCGGCTGTTGGCAGGCAATTTTCTAAGATAACGTACTTGGATTCTGGTTCAGCAGGTAACTTTGTGCCTCAAGGTGTCATTCGTCAGTTTGGAATTCCTGTTGTTCCTTTGCAGCATCCTCGTCTCATCATCTCTGTGGACGGAAGACCCCTTGCAAGATTCCATTCTAGGCATCACTGAGGAGGTGCAACTTCAGATTGTGGTTCTCCATAAAGAGAAGAGTGCCTTCTATTTACTACCAAACCTTTCTCCTCCATTTCTACTAGGTCTTCCTGGGTTCGCACCCACAAACCGATCCTGGATTGGCGTACAGAAGACGTCCTTCTGCGGGTCAGTCATGTCATCTTCACTGTCTGACACCTGCGCAACCAGGTCACTCTCCACAACTTCCTTCAGCCCTGCCCGGGTTACCATCGACCTACTTGTCTTTTGCGGATGTGTTCAACAAACATGAAGCGCAGACTCTACCACCACACAGTTCGTATGATTGCCCCATTTATCTCATTCCTGGTTCTACTCCCCCCAGAGGCCGGATTTACCCTCTTGTCACCTGTCGAAACTCAAGATATGTCTGACTATATTAAAGAAAACCTGGCTCTGGGATTTCAAAAAGAAATCCTCCTCCCTAGTAGGTGCGGGGTTCTTCTTTGTGAAAAAGAAGGATGGATCTTTATGCCCATGAATCGACTATTATGGTCTTAATGCTATTTGCGGAGAAGAATAAGTATCCTCTGCCTCTTATTCGATTTCGTGGATCCAGGATCTTCACCAAATTGGACCTCCAAAGACCTACTATCTCATTAAGATTTGTTCCGAGACAAGTGGTAGACCATCTTCAACACTTGTGATGGTCACTATGAATACAGGGTGATGCCTTTTGGGCTAAGTAAGGTGCTAGCAGTATTCACTTACTTTTTGCTTTTTGACCCTCCTGTGTAGCTCTGCGTTTTTGGGACTTTGCCATTTTTTCTGTAAACAATGCTCTAAAAAACAGATCAGTTTTCCCATAGGACCCCATGTTAAAAAAAAAGTATCCGTTCTTTTTTTACTGCACCCAAAAACGTTGCATGCAACGTTTTTTGGGTCCTGTAAAAAAACTGACACCATTGCAGTCACAGGCTAGGGTCACACATCCCAATCCACTATTTTAAGCCCTTAGAAAAACGGATCCATTTTATTTAGGGTGCCAATAGCGTCCCCTGAGGTCCAGGATGTTTTTGGAACCTTTGGAACTTAGTAATTTTTTCTCAAAAAACGCATGCAAAAACGCATAGTGCCTATATGTACCATGCGTTAACGCATGTGTATCCCATAGTGCCCCATGTTAAAGAAATGCATGCATTTTTTTACTGCACCCCGAAAACGCTGCTAGCAGCGTCTTTGGGTGCAGTGAAAAAACGCATGCTTTTTTTTAAACATGGGGCCCTATGGGATACACATGCGTTAACGCATGGTACATATAGGCACTATGCGTTTTTGCATGCGTTTTT
>JARQOC010000003.1:153326807-153340206 GCA_033576535.1 Allobates femoralis
TTTGGTGTGTTTTTCTACTAATAAAAACCCTTTCACTTTGGCTAGTTGTGTACCAGCTTTTATTTGGGCAGAAACTCTCCATAAAAACCCTTCCCCCGTGTGTAACTGACTGTGAGGAGAGGCCCATTTATGATGAGGTATTATCCATTTATATTTCAATACTATGTACTAAGTTATAGTTTTCTGTGTTTCACAGCTCAATCATTGAATAAAATGGATTTTAAAGCCAGGGAAACAAACTGGCAATTACAATTGGATTCAGTCTTCAAAGAGGACACTGGGGTATCTGTTAATGCCGACTCAAGGGCAGTGTCGGGTCAGAGAGCGAAACTTAAACAACTACTAAATCAACGCACTCGCATTTGGTGGAACAAGGCGTTCTTAGAACGCTATGTAGCACGGAATTTAGTTCCCCGGGGTCTGCGAGTGCAAGTATTCCCATCATTTAGGGTGGAGGACCAACAGATCAAACAGGAGTGGGAGGAACTCTCCACAGCATGCTCATTAGGATATATGAGACTCTTGATTAAGTTAAATGTGAGTTCTCTGGCTACGATAGAGGGAAACATTTTGAAAATTGTGGAACAGCTGGAGAGTGAACTGTCTGGTGAGACCATTGAGAGATTTGAGAGTGACCTAAAGAAAAGCTTCCAGAAATAGGAGAAAGAAATCCTGGCCACTAAGACCAAAAAGTATAAGAGAGACTGTTTGGACTACAAAAATAATTCCGTTTATAAATGGAAAAGCGGTAAGAGAAAACCACAAAGTCCACCTAAAAGTCCGCCTAGGAGCCCCCCAAAAGAACCTCAGGGTAGTCCGGGTTCCGTGTACTCACTGTCATCCTTGGAGGAAAACTCCAATGGACGCCTGTCATTACCAATGTTCCCTGGAGGAACCCCGGGAAAAGGCAAAAGGAGTATCACACCACCTCATGGTAAAAAAAGCAAAAATGCAGACCTTAAGGTAATTAACCTCTCAAACCACTATCTGACTAAATGTCAGACTGAGGTTTTGAAACTGGGACTTTCTTTTGACCCGGATAATAATTTTGATTTTTTTACAGCAGTGAAGGATTTGCATCTGTTTACAAGGAAGTTGATACTCCGAAAAATCCATCATAAAGATAACAGGGATGACACTGGGGACACGGGACCGGCAATCACAGAATCACAGACGATCACAATGCTCGAGGATCTGGAGGAGGGCGTCCCGGGGCAATCGGTAGGTAACGCTCCCAAGTTTCCCACCGCAATTTATCCACGTTCTACCACGTTTCCCCCTTTGTCTCTGTGTCCTGAGATAGAGACTTTTCAGAGACTGGTTATACAAGACATCAAGAAATTGGATGGGAGAAAAAAGAATGGTGTTGATAATCTCACCAGAGCACAAAGGCAAGCCCTCTTGGAGCTCAAGAGTCTTGATGATGTTGTTATAAAGCCAGCAGACAAAGGGGGAAACGTGGTGATCTGGCCTACCACAATGTATGAAAAGGAGGCCTTCAGACAGCTGAGAGATCCCATTGGCTATACGGGTATGTCTCATAATCCATTGCCAAAATTCAAATCAGAGGTCTTTAAAATCATAGATGGGGCATTTCAGCAGGGAATCATCCCAAAGAAAGTCATGGAGGGCCTTCTGGTGGAGGAACCGGTAATCCCTACCTTCTACCTCTTGCCTAAAATCCACAAGGATCCCCCCTGCCCCCCGGGGACGTCCGATAGTGTCCGGGATAGGGGGGCTGTGCGACCCCGTGTGCAGGTTTATAGACTTTTACCTGCATCCACTGGTGGAAGCGCTGCCCTCCGATGTCCGTGACACCTCGGACGTCCTGAGGCAGGTGGATGGGATCTTCGTGGAGGAGGGGACTCTACTGGTGACGGCGGATGTCGAGTCATTGTACTCTTCAATTCGCCATGAAGATGGCTTGAGAGCGGTAAAATTCTATCTGGAGGGTAGTAGGTGGGAGAAATCTTTATGTGACCTAATTTTGGATCTCCTAAAATTTATTTTGTATCATAATTTCTTTCTCTTTAAGGATAGGTTTTTCTTACAAGCATGTGGTACGGCGATGGGCGCGGCGTGCGCGCCCTCTTACGCAAACCTCTTTCTTGGGTATTGGGAGAGGGAGGTTTTCGTGGAGGGCGCCCACGCCGCCACCCAGGCGCTATGTTGGTACCGCTATATCGACGACGTGTTGGTGCTTTGGAAAGGTACAGCATTACAACTTCAAGAATTTATGGAATTGTTGAATTCAAATATCTATAATATAAGGCTGACCTACAAGCACCACACGTCGTCGATTGACTTTCTGGATATCACTCTGATGGTACACACTGATGGGTCTATACAAACTAATATGTATAGAAGGAGACCGCAGTTAATGCGCTACTTCATGCTACGTCCGCTCATACCCCCTCTACTATATCCGCTATCCCCATTGGCCAATTTCTAAGGGCAAAGAGGGTGTGCTCGAAGGAAAAATTCTTTCAGGAACAAGCACAAGACCTTAGGGATAGATTCATTTCAAGGGGGTATAGCGGACGTAGCATTAAGCGAGGATACCATCGAGCCCAAGTGGCTGAGCGGAGTGAACTTTTCAGAGGAAGGGAAAGGGATAAGGAGACTAGAAGGCCAGTAATTAGGTTCATTACGACATATAACAATAAATGGATGGACATTAGAAGGATCCTTAAAAAACACTGGGAGATTCTCAAGCTGGTCCCCGCCCTAAAAGATTCTATAGGGATTGAGCCATCAATGACGGCTAGAAGGAGTCGCAATCTCCGTGATGACTTGGTACATAGCCACTATGTGGCTAATGTAAAACCAATAGCAAGTGGCGGCAGGGTACGGATTGGATTTTACCCTTGTGGAGATTGTGTGGCGTGCCCAAACATGCTAAGATCTAAAACGTTCTCATCTGCGGCGGGCAAAGCTTTCGAAATTCAGAAGTTTGCAACCTGCAACACTAAGAATGTGATTTACCATGCAACATGCCCATGTGGGCTCATTTATATCGGCCTTACAAGCCGTGAATTTAAAGTGAGAGCACGGGAGCATATCAAGGACATTTTGGGTGCAGCCAAATTAGAACTGGACGATCCAAAATTAAAGACCCTACCCCGCCACTTTAAAATCAAACATAATTGCGACCCTAGAAACCTTAAATTTATAGCTATTGATGTGCTGAACCTAGGATCAAGGGGTGGTAACTATAAGAAAGAGTTGGCAAAAAAAGAATGCCAGTGGATCATCCGCCTGGGTACGGTATCCCTCGGCGGTCTGAATGAGAAACTCAGTTTTGCCCCATTCTTGGGATGATTCTTAGTATCTGGGGATCCTCCACCCCCGATGTGTGGGATGGGTAACAATATGTATATATATTTTGCTCTATGACTATTATTGTTGACACTGTCCTTGAGGGAGCCCTATTTTTCTGGGTTCACCCTCAGTTTTAACTGTATATGTGTTGGTTTTAACGTTTTTATTTCTTGTACTCTCTTCTATAGTTTTCTATAGATAAACTAGAACACACTCCTTTCTCCCCACCGTTAAAAATTGGATGATGCCCATGGACCAGAATGAGACAAGTGGAATCCATTGATGAAGAGAATTCTGATCTAATGTATACATTATACCGCCACACTACATTATGCATACTTATATGCCATTCTAAATTTAGTGCACTTTGGAGAAAAATGCCATAGCACTAATGTTGATTATTATGCTAACCATGTTCTATAATTGTAGACTGTGAGGAGGATAAATCAGTGCTGATGTGGTGGGATAGGTTTGGTGGCACAATTCTGGACCAGCTAAAATTAGAATTGCTCACCTTTTAAGGTTGTGATAGTCACAACCGCTATAAAGACATGTAGCAGGTCTCTCAGTCTGCTGCGATCTCCCACTTTAAGCATAAAACAAAAGAAATTGGGAATATGACCGCTCTCCTGTTGGTATAGAAAGAAATTCTTCTTGACCAAAAAATTAGTAATCATGTGATTTTATTTTCTACGCATTTCAGGTTAACCAAAAAAAACACTTCTTCAGGAAAAATTACACAGATGTACAGATCCTTTTCATGCACACATATACTGTATATATGTTCACAACAATAAAGAGCAGAGTCCCACCTCTAATTAGGGAGGGACTCTGAGTAATGGATCACCTGATCACAAGTTAAAAACCTGTATAAAACATATATTACCCTCGTCTATACAATTTAAACACATAGCACTAATGTTGATTATTATGCTAACCATGTTCTATAATTGTAGACTGTGAGGAGGATAAATCAGTGCTGATGTGGTGGGATAGGTTTGGTGGCACAATTCTGGACCAGTGAATTCCTGTTCTACACATGGTTTTTCTCTGATCTAATGATTTGTGGTCTTCTGGAGCGCTCCATTTACTCAATACCTTAGTTGAGGGCAAAAATGCCCTTTACTAAGATGGCGGCGGCTGGCATCCGCGCATGCGCGGTTCGCGTCTCCGGGATCGCGCCTGCAGTCTCCGCCCTAGCCGGAAACCGCGTCAATTGACGCACTTCCGGCTGCGGCAGAGGGCGGCCGGGATCCCAGTGATGACGCGGCCGCGTCCGTGCGGTGAATCGTCCGGTGATGCCGCACACCTGGTGGGGGGCATATATAAGTGGGGTGTCTAGGACCAGAGAGTAGCCCCCTGAGGAAGCTCGCTAAGAGGGAAACGCGTCGGGGCGTCCCCTTCCCATCACCAGTCACAGGTTACAAGCAACATGGGTGAGTGTGTTATTATTATGAGCATACCCCTTTGACCCTTCTCTGCCTGGGGAGTATATCTCTCCTCTTTCTCGCACAGAGGCATAGCACTTACATAGAGGTCAATATGGGGATTGCTAGCACATATTTAGTACTACCACCAATCCACTAGCTCATTGTTAGGCTATTATACCCTGATACAGTATGATGGGTTACTATCTCCAATTGTCCTAAAAGACCAATCCTGTATTTTATGATGTGATATTTTTGGTACTTGTAACGCCAGTGTAATTTTGTGTGTTTTTCTACTAATAAAAACCCTTTCACTCTGGCTAGTTGTGTACCAGCTTTTATTTGGGCAGAAACTCTCCATAAAAACCCTTCCCCCGTGTGTAACTGACTGTGAGGAGAGGCCCATTTATGATGAGGTATTATCCATTTATATTGCAATACTATGTACTAATATATATGCATAAGGTAGAAAATTATATTCACATAATTATTCAACAATATAATGTATACATATTAACAAAGACTGCTTTAAAACGATTTATTGTGTAAAATAATAATTATTTTTTTTCCTTTTTAGGATTTACTTTTATATAAGATTCCTGCCAAGAATCGAAGATCCGATACCTACAAATTAACTTGATATTTACCTATTGTGCCATTCAAGAACTGTTTATATCTGCAAAGGAAGCAAGCGCAAATAGGGTCTTATTGTTATATGTGAGGGGGGTTCTGAAGCCGCTAAAATGTAACTGCTCACCTTTTCAGGTTGTGTGACACACAACTAGTATAAAACACAAAGTAGCTGCTGCGAGACACACACTTCCACGTGCAGCGTTGTAGGCAATCCTTAGATTCAAAAGGGACGGTGTGTAGTTGGTCTGCCCTGCTACAAAAGACACGAAGCCTAAATCTTCAGTTACTTGAGGTCTATTGGATCCATCCAACGCGTTTCAGAATCTGCTATGCTCCTTCATCAGGGAAAAACATTTCCTGATGAAGGAGCATAGCAGGCTCTGAAACGCGTTGGATGGATCCAATAGACCTCAAGTAACTGAAGATTTAGGCTTCGTGTCTTTTGTAGCAGGGCAGACCAACTACACACTGTCCCTTTTGAATCTACCATGTTTCCTCTTAAATAAGACAATCTCTTATCTTACTTTTTGCTCCAAAAAATGCAGTGTGTCTTATTTTCAGTGGATGTCTTATTTTTCCATCCTCCCCTTCCAAGCCACAATATTTTCATGCAGCCCCCAATATCCCTATCATCTCTTTGCAGCCGCCGATATTCCCATCCAATATCCCCCCCCCTGTCTTATTTTAGGGGAAACAGGGGTAAGAATTCAAGAACCGTGACGTACTAAAATACCTTACACCAGAGGAATACCCGCTGTGTTGAAATCAATGGATTAATCTTACCTATTCTTATGAACCATTTTATATTGTGTATGATATTGTACTTAATAAGATATTCTTTAAAGTGTTAAAATTAATTAAATGTGTGCAGTTTTTATTTTTAAAGGTGTAACAAATATTAATGTGCTCAAGTTTATTGTGAAGAAAAGTTAATAAAGAACAAAAATATATATATTTTAAACGGACCCTATTTTATACATAATATATATACAATATATATAATTGTAGCAGTATACAATTATCCTTATTCTGGTTCGTGTTGAACCAATTTATTACTAAAAAATGCATCTTATAATTATTCTAAAATGGATACCTGAAATTGCTACATGATTCAGATATCCAGTGGCATTGAGGTTTCTATTGATGAAGAATGGCCCCACTATCTTAGTACTCCATATACTACACCATACCATCAATTTTTGTGTTCCAACAGTCTTGGAGGGATCTATCCACTGTGGGTTAGTGTCAGACCAATAGCGCTGGTTTTGTTTGTTAACTTCACCATTCACCAAAAAGTTTGCCTCATCACCCATCTGAAGGCAATTGTCTATGCTGTGAAGATACGAGATGTGCAGCATCTGAAACAACAGATACTGGAAGTCTGTGCTAGCATTTCTTCCACGGTGTTGCTATCAGGGTGTCAAGAGTGGGAGAAGAGGGTTGCATTGACAATCCAACATAATGGGCAGCACTTTGAACACATAAACGTGTAAATAACTCATGAAAGAATAATGTTATGTTAAAACCAAGCACACCATTGTTTTTCTTCTGAAATTCTCAATACGTTTGATGTGTCACATGACCCTCTTCCCACTGAAAAAAATAAAGTTGGATCCAAAATGGCTGACTTTAACCCCTTAACGACATAGGACGTTGTGCAACGTCCTGTGTTTCTGCCTGTTCCCGACACAGGACGTTGCACAACGTCCTGGCAGATTTGAGCTGCTGCAGCTCCTGTGAGTGGGATCGCTCAGGTGTCACAGATGCTGCTGCTCTGTGACAACCTGTAGATGACCCCACAGGGGGTGGATTAACCCCCCCGTGCCCAGGACCCCTCCGATCGGCAGTTTAAAAGTGAAACTGCCGATCGGAGGGAATCATAGGGATTCACCCCTCCAGATCTGATTGAAGCTCTCCAATCAGATCTGGAGGGGCGGATCGGCAAGTGCCCACCCCTCCACAGCCCCCTCCAGCACCAGGACCTACAGGGGCCCCCCCAGAACCGCCCGCCCCTCTCTATTGTTATGTACATGCCGGCGGGCTGCAGCCGCGGCTGCGCCCGCCGACCACAGTGCCTGGTCCCCTCCTACGGCCCCCCCCTAGGCAGCCCCCCCCCTAGGCAGCCCCCCTCCAGGCAGCCCCCACCCCTCACCTCCTGCGGCGGGCTGCACACATCGGTGCACCCGCCGCTGCGTCCGGCTGTGCAGCTCCTCGGCCGGCCGGTCGGTGGCCCCGCCTCCTCTCCCCGCCTCCTCTCCCGGCCTCCTCCTGCTGATCGGTCTATCGAGAGGGAGGTAAGTATGTATGTATGTATGTATGCATGTATGTATGTATGCATCTATGTATGTATGCATCTATGTATGTATGTATGTATGTATGTATCTATGTATGTATGTATGCATGTATGTATGTATGCATGTATGTATGCATGTATCTATGTATGTATCTATGTATGTATGTATCTATGTATGTATGCATGTATGTATGTATGCATGTATCTATGTATGTATGTATCTATGTATGTATGTATCTATGTATGTATGTATGCATGCATGCATGTATGTATGCATGTATCTATGTATGTATGTATGCATGTATGTATGTATCTATGTATGTATGTATGTATGTATGCATGTATCTATGTATGTATGAATGAATTGATGGATGGATGATGGATGGATGGGTGAATGGATAGATGGATGGGGGTGCATGCGTGTGCGTGCGTGGACGTGAGCGTACATGAGCGTGCGTGGACGCGTGCGTGCGTGGACGTGTGCATAGATGGATGTGTGCGTGGATGTGCGTGCGTGGATGTCAGCATGCGTGCGTGGATGTCAGCATGCGTGAATGTCAGCATGCGTGCGTGGATGTGTGCTTGCGTGGGTGTGCGTGCGTGGATGTGTGTGTGGATGCGCGTGGATGTGGATGTGCGTGTGTGGATGTGCGTGCGTGGATGTGTGCGTGCATGGATGTGCGTGTGCGTGGATGTGTGTTTGGATGTGCGTGGATGTGCGTGCGTGGATGTCCGCGTGCATGCGTGGATGTGGATGTGCGTGGTTGTGTGCGTGCGTGGATGATGGGTGCATAGGTGGATGGATGGGTGCAACAAGGGATCAAGTGTCCTCTTGTAGTCTCTTGGGATCATAGTCATGGTGCACTGTATGACAGATCATTGTCATACAGTGCACCATAACTCTGACCCCAGAGGCTGTAGGAAGAGGACACTTGATCCCTTGCTGCAGTCTCTGGATTGAGCAGAGGCGATCGAGCGTCGTGGGACCTTCGTTGTGGACTACGTCGGAGGCGATCGAGCGTCGTGGGACCTTCGTTGTGGACTACGTCGGATCTTTATAATAAAGATGGAGTCCGAATTTTGTTTGTTTTTTTTTTCAAATAAAAAGATTTTTCTCTGTGTGTATTTTCTGACTATTTACCAGAGATTCCTAATGGCGGGTCTAACATTGGCCCTATATTATGAATCTCGGGCTTAGTGCCAGCTGCCAATAAAAAGCTGGCATTAACCCCTTTATTACCCAGTTTGCCACCGGCACCAGGGCAACTGGAAGAGTCTGGGTACAGCGCCAGAAAATGGCGCTTCAATGAATGCGCTATTTTCTGGAGCGGCTGCGGGCTGCAATTCGCAGCCTGGGGGGCCCAGAACGCTTGGGCCTCTCCATGCTGCGGATTCCAGCCCCCAGCTGCCTAGTTGTACCTGGCTGGACCAAAAATATGGCGGAGCCCCACGTAATTTTTTTTTCTAGAATTAGTTCTAGAAAAAAAAAAAAGGGCTTTGCTGTATTTTTGGAAGCCAGCCAGGTACAACGAGGCAGCTGGGGGTTGGTGGCAATCCGTAGCTGCCAAGTTGTACCTGGCTGGACCAAAAATGTGGTGGAGCCCCACGCCATTTTTTTTTCTAGAATTTAGTCCTAGAAAAAAAATAAAAATGGGCTTCGCTGTATTTTTGGTTGCCAGCCAGGTACAATGAGGCAGCTGGGGGTTGCTGGCAGTCCGTAGCTGCCAAGTTGTACCTGGCTGGACCAAAAATATGGCGGAGCCTCACGCCATTTTTTTTCTAGAATTAGTCCTAGAAAAAAAATAAAAATGGGCTTTGCTATATTTAGATGCATAGTGAACACTTTGAACCCCCAGGTGCTTCACAAATTGATCCGAAAAAAGAAAATTTGTGTGAAAAAAAGTACTTTTTCCTTATTACGGATCAATTTGTGAAGCACGTGGGGGTTGAAAGTGCTCACTATGCATCTAGATGCATTCCTTGGGGGGTCTAGTTTCCAAAATGAGGTCACTTGTGGGAGAGCTCCAATGTTTAGGCACACATTGGCTCTCCATATGCGACATGGTGTCCGCTAATAATTCCAATTGTTAGCGGACACCATGTCGCGTATGGAGAGCCCCTGTGTGCCTAAACATTGGAGCTCCCCCACAAGTGACCCCATTTTGGAAACTAGACCCCCCAAGGAACATATCTAGATGCGTAGTGAGCACTTTGAACCCCCAGGTGCTTCACAAATTGATCCGTAAAAATTAAAAAAGAAAATTTGTGTGAAAAGAAAAGTACTTTTTCCTTCTTACGGATCAATTTGTGAAGCCCATGGGGGTTCAAAGTGCTCACTATGCATCTAGATGCATTCCTTGGGGGGTCTAGTTTCCAAAATGAGGTCACTTGTGGGGGAGCTCCAATGTTTAGGCACACATTGGCTCTCCATATGCGACATGGTGTCCGCTAATAATTCCAATTGTTAGCGGACACCATGTCGCGTATGGAGAGCCCCTGTGTGCCTAAACATTGGAGCTCCCCCACAAGTGACCCCATTTTGGAAACTAGACCCCCCAAGGAACATATCTAGATGCATAGTGAGCACTTTGAACCCCCAGGTGCTTCACAAATTGATCCGTAAAAATTAAAAAAGAACATTTGTGTGAAAAGAAAAGTACTTTTTCCTTCTTACGGATCAATTTGTGAAGCCCATGGGGGTTCAAAGTGCTCACTATGCATCTAGATGCATTCCTTGGGGGGTCTAGTTTCCAAAATGAGGTCAATTGTGGGGGAGCTCCAATGTTTAGGCACACATGGGCTCTCCATATGCGACATGGTGTCCGCTAATAATTCCAATTGTTAGCGGACACCATGTTGGGTATGGAGAGCCCCTGTGTGCCTAAACATTGGAGCTCCCCCACAAGTGACCCCATTTTGGAAACTAGAGCCCCCAGGGAACATATCTAGATGGGTTGTGAACATTTTGAACCCCCAGGTGCTTCACAAATTCATCTGTAAAATTGAATAAGTACTTTTTTTTCCACAAAAAATTTCTATTTTCATTTCTACAGATTATGTTGTGAAGCACCGGGGTGTTCAAAATGCTCACCACCCATCTAGATAAGTTCCCTGGGGGGTCTAGTTTCCAAAATGGGGTCATTTGTGGGGGAGCTCCAATGTTTAGGCACACAGGGGCTCTCCAAACGCAACATGGTGTCCGCTAACAATTTGACTGAAAAATCAGCTCAAATTGTTAGCGGACACCATGTCGCGTTTGAAGAGCCCCTGTGTGCCTATACATTGGAGCTCCCCCACAAGTGACCCCATTTTGGAAACTAGACCCCCCAGGGAACATATCTAGATGGGTGGTGAGCATTTTGAACCCCCAGGTGCTTCATAAATTAATCCATAAAAATAAAAAAGTACTTTTTTTTCCATAAAAATTTTATTTTTTCATTTTTACAGATTAATTTGTGAAGCACTGGGGTGTTCAAAATGCTCACCACCCATCTAGATATGTTCCCTGGGGTGTCTAGTTTCCAAAATGGGGTCACTTGTGGGGAGCTCCAATGTTTAGGCACACAGGGGCTCTCAAAACGCAACATGGTGTCCGCTAACAATTTGACTGAAAAATCAGCTCAAATTTTTAGCGACACCATGTTGCATTTGGAGAGCCCCTGTGTGCCTACACATTGGAGCTCCCCCACAAGTGACCCCATTTTGGAAACTAGTCCCCCCAGGGAACATATCTAGATGGGTGGTGAGCTTTTTGAACCCCCACGTGCTTCACAAATTCATCTGTAAAAATGAAAAAGTACTTTTTTTTCCACACACATTTTCTTTTAGCCTAAATTTTTTCATTTTCACATGGGGAACAGGATAAAATGGATCCTAAAATTTGTTGGGCAATTTCTCCTGAGTACAGCGATACCTCATATGTGGTCATAAACCACTGTTTGGGCGCACGGCAGGGCTCAGAAGAGAAGGAGCGCCATTTGACTTTTTGAATGGAAAATTAGCTCCAAAAGTCAAATGGCACTCCTTCCCTTCTGAGCCCTGCCGTGCGCCCAAACAGTGGTTTATGACCACATATGAGATATCGCTGTACTCAGGAGAAATTGCCCAACAATTTTTAGGATCCATTTTATCCTGTTGCCCATGTGAAAATGAAAGAATTGAGGCTAAAAGAACATTTTTATTAGAAAAATTAAAATGACCATTTTTTCCTTCCACTTTGCTTTAGTTCCCGTGAAGCACCTGAAGGGTTAATAATCTTCTTGAATGTAGTTTTGAGTAGCTTGAGGGGTGCAGTTTTTGGAATAGTGTCACTTTTGGGTGTTTTCTGTCATGTACACCCCTCAAAGGGACTTCAAATGTGATGTGGTCAAAAAAAAAAATGGTTTTGTAAATTTTGCTGGAAAAATGACAAATTGCTTATGAACGTTGAACCCTTATAACGTCCGAACAAAAATTTTTTTTTTTTCCAAAATTGTGCTGATGTAAAGTAGACAAGTGGGAAATGTTATTTATTAACTATATTGTGTCACATACCTCTCTGGTTTAGCAGAATAAAAATTCATAATTTGAAAATTGCAAAATTTTCAAAATTTTTGCCATATTTTTGATTTTTTCACAAATAATCGCAAAAATTATCGACCTAAATTTTATACTAACATGAAGCCCAATATGTCACGAAAAAACAATCTCAGAATCGCTAGGATCCGTTGAAGCGTTCCAGAGATATAACCTCATTAAGGGACACTGGTCAGAATTGACAAAAATGGCCTGGTCATTAAGGTCAAAATAGGCCCGGGGGTGAAGGGGTTAAAATGGCCGCCATGGTCACCAGCCATCTGGAAACGTTTTCCCCCTCCCATATACTAATGCAGAGGTTCCCAACTCCAGTCCTCAAGGCACACCAACAGTGCAGGTTTTCAGGATTTCCTTAGAAATTGGAATCATCCCCAGTGCAGGTGATTCAATTATCACCTGTGCAATACTAAGGAAACCCTGAAAACCTGCACTGTTGGTGTGCCTTGAGGACTGGAGTTGGGAACCTCTATAATAATAATAATAATAATAATAAAGCTTTATTTATATAGCGCCAACATATTCCGCAGCGCTTTACAATGTAGGGTTAGAGTACAGAAAATATAATACAGTAAGTAATTACAGTAGAGAACAAATACAATTCAAATTCAATGAAAAAAAAAAAAAGAAAATACAATAAATAAAGCAAGAAATGAAGGTGACCCTGCTCAAAAGAGCTTACAATCTACGACGAGATAGGAGTTGCACAAGGTACAGGGGCTTATTGCACTGATGGTCCAGGCATCTTGAGGAAATGGGGCATAGGGCTAAGCTTACATGAATGGTCATCAGACAGTCTGTGTAGACCTTTTTTGGTTTGGTGGAGTTTATAGAAGAGTAATGTCCAGAGGGATAGCCCATTCACTGTCTACAGTACAATGGACTTCTATTAGGGAGTATGATAGGCCGCCTTAAAAAGATGCGTTTTTAGGGATCGTCTGAAGCCATGCAAGTCGTGGATAGTCCTGATTTCTTGGGGTAAAGCATTCCAGAGTTTTGGTGCAGCTCTGGAGAAGTCTTGGAGCTGGGAGTGGGAGGATCGGATTAGTACAGATGTCAGTCGAAGGTCATTTGAGGAACGTAGAGAACAGGTGGGGTGATAGACAGAGATGAGGGAGGAGAGGTAGGGGGGTGCTGCACTGTGAAGAGCTTT